>JXCR01133028.1:48241-65339 GCA_002079205.1 Phalaenopsis hybrid cultivar
ACACACACACACACATGCATTAAAAAATATCACTATTTTTATTTTTAGAAGGTAAAATATAGTTCATGCAAAGTAAAATGCTTTAAGTGTGAAAATAAAAATTTAGGTGTTAGATATGTGAATATAAAGAAATTTGATGGTATTTATGTAAATCTTTCATGTGTGTTTGGGTGTGGGGCCGTAATATAGTTTGCCTTATCGAGGGAAGTATTTTATCGCTGTTCAGTGAGACTCGTTAAGGAGCGATTATGGCGTGCGGAGGGCGCGCGTAACTCTGCGTGCGCCCTCCACACCTAATAATTAGACCTCATTAAGAGTGTGTACCATTTCTATTTAAGAATTTAAATCCTATTTTTTATACCTTTTTGCATTCATGCCACACAATCCCTATTATACATAATAATTGTGTGGTATGTATGTAAATTCCCTATTTTTAAATGGGATAATTACATAGAGACCAACCAAAACATCGATATTTACGAGTTAATCACGCATTAATTTTTTTTAAATACCAAAAATATGTATTTAAGCTCGTCGCAACCAAACTATTGAGAATTTAATAAAAAATGAAAATTTTGGGTTGGGATTTTACCATAAATTTTAATATTTTAGTGAGAATTTGAAAAATGGGTGAAAGATGGTGGTTGATTCGTAATTACCAAGTTTTGGGTGGTCTGTATTTAATTGCCCAATTTTAATCCATAATCCAAATGAAAAAATAATAATTATTATAATTTTAAAAATACCTATTTACTTTAAATTTTAATATTTATATAAAACACTTTAAAAAGTTAGACTTTCGTAATTATTTTAAAAGAAAATAATAAATTTTAATAATACTTACATATTTTAAATATGGAGGCTTGTAATTTTTATGATATAAAATCACCATGAAGATAATCTATTTTAAATAAAAACAATATTATGTGACTAATTATATGAATTTGAATTACTTATATTTTAGTATTAGAGGTTGTGTATGGTCACCTGGAGAGTGTTAATTCGAGTTAAGAATGCAGAGTTTTGGTTTGATTGGAAATTGACCGCGTCCAAATCAATATAAAATGATCCGATCTGTTTATTANGTCTTGGTTCTGTGAAGGAGTCAACGGAACAAAAATACCTAAAGGCTTGAAGTGATTGACATTTTCAAAAATAAGAACGCTTATACATGAAACATGAATAAGATCAATGAGGTTTTCATGATTTATAAAATTAATTTCTCTATGTTAATACAAATCTCATTCTTTAGAGTATCATATATTGAGTTTAGGGTGTAACCCTATATTTAAAGTTTTAGGTGATTTTAAATAACTAGAATTCCACTTGAGCTGTCCATAACTTTCCATTGTCAGAAAGCTAAAAGATAGAAGTAATTCTGCTGGCGGTGAAAATGATTACTTATGAACAAAGATGCACACAAAATAGAAAATAGATGGATAAAATTAAAAATCTATCATATTCTGAATCGAATTCTGAGTTTCTTAAGCACTCAATTTTGCTTAACCAAATCGCGAGTAAGACTCACCTTACTGATGGGATACGCTATAGGAAAGAAAACAAGCAGAAGAACTCGCACAATCCCAGCCGTCCGGGCTCCCACGCTCAGCCCATAGCGGGAACAGACGGATTGGGGAATAATCTAGGACACCAAAAACAATCACAAGAAACGCGTCAGATTTCGTCCCTTTGGCGCTTCCAACTAAAGAAGTTTCTCCCATCTATCTTCTGCAGAAAAAGCCGGAGGCCAATAAAACTTTAAAACATACCTCGCCGGCCACCAGAATAAGAGTGACAGATATCAATATCGCGCCCCAAGCAGGAACCAAGGCATCAAGAAATATGGGCAGCGCCTAGCGGAAATTGCACATTTACAAAATTAATCGTGATTATAATACTGGCCAGAGATTAATTCAGTTAAGGCAGAGAAGAGAGACCTCCATGGCTAGGGAATTTCCGATGAGCAGTGTGCATAGAAGCAGATGCTGGTTCTTCACCACAGGTAGAATCTTCACTGGCAATCGAGAAAAAAAGGTCAGGACTGAATGAAAGCAGAAAATAGACAATGAGTATAACATAGTTAAAGGTATGAAGGGAGATGAATACAGACTGGCATTCTTCTTGTCCTCGGGACGGCCCGACTTGGTGATAACCTCAAGGTCCACCAGGCTAAGCGACATGAGACCAAGGGTTAGCCCCGACATGAGCCCCGCAAACAGAACCAGACACACGCTTACAGCCAGGTATAACCAGAACACCGGTCCGCAGCATGGCTCCGACATTTACCCTCTGTCGGTCGCCGGCGAGCTCAAACGGACAGGAAGATGACGATTAAATTGGGAGCCAAATGAAGCTCAAGAAAATATGCAATATGCGATGAAGCAAAGGAAGCAACGTCTACTTCTAACTCTGCTCGCTCGACCCGCCACCTGCTGCACTTGCCGACGAAGAGGTGGTGCGTGCCTTTCCGCAAGAGAACTATGACATGAACTCAAAGGCAGGAAAGAACAACCAGCTGCACCATCAGCAGCAAACCCGGGTCATCGCGGCAGCCGGCCAGTGCACCTATTTATAGTAGGATCGAACGCTGCATAGTGGGCTACGCAGATGGCTACATTTTTTTTTTTTTTTTTTTGCTCTTTTGATTATGACCGGGCTTCTAAATTCCGTTTAGCTTCTAAATTCCGAATACTCACTAGTGCCAAATACAATAAAGGTAAAATAAGTTCGAGATAAGTTCAAGATAAATATGTTGTGAATATTGAAATCGGTTCATAATTCAAATTGCAGAAAAAAGCGGATAATCGTACAAATTACACTATACTCAATCATCTCCAGACTTCGAAACACTCGGGAACATTTCTCTCCTCTCATTTACATAAGAGGTTTCAGAATCCAACATACCCCAATCAGCAAAACCAACACAATAAATACAAAGCTACCCAAAAAAGGTTAGAGCATCATCATGTCGAGCTAAGGTGCTCTAATGGGTGTTGCGATGTTGCATCACGGCACTACAGTGTTATACTCTTGAGTTTGAAACTAGAGTGGGCACGACGATGTGTCATTTTAAGTGTTGGGGGTGTTGCCAGTACTTTTTAAGGCAGTATGCACAGGGGAAAAAAAATTCATTGCCCTGTCAAACTCACCATCAAAGCTTGATATTCACCATCCAATCAAACAATTGACAATTGACCAAGAAAATCTTGCTCCATAAAATAATAAATAATTATTCTACATTTATTCTAAATATTCATATTTCAGCATTTCACTTATTTTATTTGCAAATATTACCAACTAAATGCCCTTGAATCTTGATCAAAACATAAGAATTTTATAAAGATCTTTGTCCTTCTGCGAAATCTAATTTGTAATAATCATATTTATTAATTTTAAATATTATTTGCTAATAATTTCCAAAAATATTGCAATAGCTTTGTTGTTGAAGTGTTGATCCTGGAAGAGCGTCCATAACCGCTAGAAAGTCGGGCAAGTAGTAGCAGTAAATCAAGCAAGGCGTACCAGGGTGTCCCCGCGCCTAGATGGCGTATCATTGCCTGCAAAATGAGGATTTGGTGCACGCACACCTATAGACAGAGGGTACGACGCACCCGCATCTAGGTATGTAGCGCCCATGAGTAAAGAGCACGACACTCCCGTGCAAATGACGGGAGCGAATGTGTCGGGTGCAATTGGCTTTCGGATTCGGTTTAAACCCTTTGTTCTAAGCAACAAAGTTGTCAATCCCTCATGTGAGATATTTTGACGGGTTCCTCTTAAAAAAGAAAATGGTTGAGGATGAGAATTTTAGCATGCATTTTCTCTTGCATGATCAAGAGTAAAGTTTGAAGTGAAATTTTGTAAGTTCCATCAAATTTAGAGAGGATATCTAAATGAATATTTAGTGCGTTGTTGAATTTTATAGTAGATTTTTCTTAGTAGTGTTGATCTGTTATTTTTCTCTGTTCACGGAATTTTCTAAGTTAAATTTTGATATGTTTTTTTTGTTCCTTTTTGTTATGCTTTAGTTTAAATATTTTATTATGGTTTTCTCAAATTAGTGTTTATCATATTTTTTTGGTGTTATTTTGATTTCTAATTTGATCAAAGTCGTGGAGGCAGTGACCTGAAAGAATGGACGTGTCGTGAAGGCAGTGACCCGAAGAATTAGTGTGTTACGGAAGCAGCGATCTAAAAGGGCCGACGTATTTTTGAGGTAGCGGTCCGAGGAATGGGCGTGTCATGGAGATAGTGGCCCGGAAGCGTGGGTGTGTTGTGGAGGTAGCGGCTTAAGGAATGGGTGTGTCGTGAGGCAGTAAACCGGAAGCGTGGGTATGTCATGAAGGTAGCGACCCCGATGAATGAGTATATTGTGATGGCAATGACCCAAAATAGTGGGTGTGTCGTGGAGGCATCTGCCCGATGATGAACCACCTGCAAAGTTTTTTCGTCATACGAACCCTCCACAATTTTGTAGAATGGGTTAATTACAAAGTTTTTCCCATTCTTCGAGATCAAACTATTCAACCCCTCTAAATAAAGTTGGAAGTTTCAAAGCCATGAGAAATTGGAATTTTGACCCGTTAGGATTTAGGTCTAGGATTTGCAATGAGATATTACATGGCTTCGCTAAGGGTTTGGCCACGCATATGCTTCATAACTTAGGGCTTCCTCTACAATCAATAAGCTTGTGCCCAAGTTGACTATTGTCGAGCGACCAACTTGCCTAGCATGGGCGACCAAACCCACGATGACACCACAAAGTTAGCTAATCAAATGGCATATGGTCGGGCTGACCGATATCGTTCTAACAATCAGATTGTCCGATTACGAGTGATCGATTGAGCCGGATGCGCCTTGTGCGGGCGACCAAACTCACAAACATTTAGTAAAATCTACTCATAGAGCTAACTAAGAAATAAAATGCAAGGATTTTAAATAATCTCATCAACATGAAAGTTGTGGACGTGTTTCTTCTAGTGGGTTGAAGCACTCCCAACAGTAGGAGAGAAGATGAAACTCCAACGAGGTTTGCTCTTCTCCTTCTCCAAATAATAAAGAAGCTCTCCTAGTGGTAAAAAAGATAACGAAGCTCTGATGATATTTTAAGCTCTGTCGAAGTTATGATAATGCTCCGTTGATCCATCCTCAAGCTACGATAAAGCTCTCCTTTAGTTTAGGAGAAGAGACACCTTGCTTCTTCTTATCTACACTCCTAAAAAAGCTCTTCTCACGCACTCAAATAATGGTGGAGGAAGAAGAAGATCTTTTGGTAAAAATAAGAGGAAGAAGAAGAAGAAGAAGGTTGTAGGAAAAAAGCCCTCACTCCCACCTTTCTCTCAATCTCTTCACCTCAAAGAATTTAAGTGGAAACCTTAGCTCCAAGGAAGAAGAAGCTCTAAGAAAGAAGAGGAGTTCAACTCTTGGAGGAGGCCAAAAAGTGTTGAAGGTTGTTAATAGAGGAAAATGAGGTGGAGAGGAGAAATTAAATCAGCCTCCCCAAGCAAAATCCCAAAGGGTTCCTTAATTAAGCCAAAAATGGCTAATTAATGGCACTTAAGACGTACCAAAAAGGGTAATCTTCCCATCCATTTCATATTCCCATGGATATCTCCCCAAGTCTAAGGAGAGCTTGAAAATTTGACTCTTTATGGCACGCCTCCCTAGGGCCGCCAGGACAATCTTCAAAATCTATGTGGGTCGGTGTAATCACGCCAACACCCTAGCGTAATTACGCCAGACTCACGGTGACCATGTCGCCATTGGGTGTTGCTACACCAAAGGTAGCCTTCGTGCAACTACTGGGAGGTTCGGCTTGATCACACCGTCCCACAACATACTTACATCGCAAGCTCTATCTTGAGGCATGGTCACGTTGCCTTCGGGCATGGCGACGCAGAAGGTAGCCCCCTTTATCCTTATGAGGAGGGGTTAGGCTTGGCCACACTCGATTTGGACGTGGCCACTCCAAACTCTTATGGTCTATTTTTCGATCTAGAGTTCGTTAAGTGCATTTCGTAAAACAAAAAGCACTTAATGACTGGAATGGACCACATAGGCCTCAAAATGATTGTTTTGTTTGCTCTTAGAATTGAGAATCATCGTGAATCAGAGGTGGTCACTATTAGGCACGACCAAGATAGGGTAAATCCCAATCTTGAGACTAAGTGCATCTGGTAATGTCCCGACAGACTCCTTGAGCTGCGGGAGGGCATGTGTGAGCGTCGCATGCTTCCATAGCATCACAGAGGCATTTGGTACTTGTGACATCAAAAGCTGACGCCAACAAGGTGTTCAAAAATTACTCTCATAGTGATTTAGGAGATATTTATCTGAGAGATAACAATGCATATAATATCATATGAAAAGATGATATGGATATTAATTTGCAAAATAAAATAGACTGAAAGCTTACTAAAGTTAAACATGTTACAAGTTTGATAAGAAATGTTATCTATGTGAATTAGTTAGTAAAGTCAGGGTTAGTGGCTATTATTACAACTAAAAACTAAGGTACTTGTGGATCTATGACACAATATGCTTGATCATATGTGTTAGAAATGTATGAAGTCCCAACTGGGTACAAGTTTTAAGATTATCAGATTAAAAAATCCATCAAAAGTAAGAATGTTACTTTTAATGAAATGAAGATATACAATAACATGGTCAAAACTCATGATAACCTATCAGTAACTTTGAAGAGTCCAAATATGTTGATGTAAAAGAGATTCGTGATTAGGGGCAAAGAAAGAATAAGTGATCAACCGATGGAGCACAAGAAGTTCATCAGTCACATGCTACTAAATTCAAAAGAGTCAGCAAAGTGATACAACCCGTACACATATATTCTTCCTCGTTGCATTGTTTATTGTTGGCTAATGGTGGTGAATTAGAGTGCTTTAAGGAGATCACTCATGTTGAAGACTCAAGGAAGTGGGAGTTTGTCATGAATAAATAAATGTAGTCTTTACAGTCAAATCGAAAAAGCCTTAAAGAGCACCCACAACCATGAATAAAGAAATTCTGAGATTTGCTGATTGTTGAGCGTGTATTCTGGAAGAGCACCTACAACTGCAAGGAAGTCATGCAAGCAGTAGAGGTAACTCATGCCAGAAGCACCAGCACATGGACGAGGAGTCCGAGCGTGCAGACAGATGTTGTGACACACGTATGCCCATATATGCATGCCTGTGCCGAGGCTTACAGTGCCTGCACACATTATATGATCACTTATGTGCCCGGTTACAGATAGCACGACACTCTCGCGCCTAAGAGGGGCGTGGGTGCGCCATATGTAGTTTGCTCTTGGGTTTGGTTTAAAGACATTATTTCGAGCAACGAAGTTACTAAATTCTCATGTGTCGTGTATCAACTTAAAGAAGAAAAAAGGGCTGAGGATGAGGATTTCAACAAACATTTTATTGTTAGATTGAGATGAAGATTTGGATCGAAGTTCTGCATGTTTCATTTACTATAGAGAGGAGGCCCAAGTGAGTATTTCGTACATATTTGCATGTAATAGTAATAATTTTTTGATGGTGTTCCATCATGATTTTTTCTCATTTCTAGGTTTTTTTCAATGTTAAATATTGGTGTGTGTGCATGTTTTTTTTCTTATGCTTCCATTCAAAGTATTGTTCCATTTTTCTCAATTCAATGTGATCATTATCTGAGATGTGGTCTTTTATTTCTAATCGAAGTGAAACTCTAATAGAAGTGCAAAGTGATTTCCATCCAATTATTTGTGTCTGCTATCCATGCACTATAATGAACAAAACTAATGCATTTATTTAATAAAAAAATAATAATAAATATGTTATAATCTGATTAAAAAGTAGACTTGATTTAGATGTGCATAATCAAATGTCTGAATAGCTGAAGTCAAGTGAGTATTCCAGCCAAATACATGAAAGATCAAATTTAAGTCAAAACAACTCATAGGTTTGCTAACATACATGATAATTTGACCAATCAACTTCATCATATCACTATATCAACAACTTCATCCAATTAAATGGCAAACAACTAGTTGATAATATGGCCTATGCTAGTTATTACTTTTCTATGAGAATTCTAATTGGTCCATGAACTTACACCACCGAGGAAAATGTTATAAAAGGAGTTTAGAGCACAAATAACAGAGGTAAAAAAGTTCAAGAAAGTAATCATCAACCTCTCCAATTATGACACAATCATTTCCCTTATTATACTGATCACTCTTATTTACTAAAAAAATCAGTTTTTATGATATAAGTAATGCATCTATTATACACAAATCTCAAATGATATTTTATATTTCATCTTTGTTATCTACTTTGACTTGTTAGGATAGCGCACGTAGTTAGATGTCTTATTATGTTATCTTTTTCCATTACGGGTATTTAATATTTGATAATGTATTGTATGAATGTTTTTTTTAGGTGTCTCATTTCTAACACTTTTGTCATCCTATTCAACCACAATGCAAGCCAACTAGGTTTGTCTATTCACTATGAGGGAGCTTTGTCTTCAAGGTTATCATATATTCATGTTTAAGTTAATCTCCCAGACAAGCTGGTCAAGTTGACGCGATCGAGAAGTGACGACCAATCATATACAAGTGGATTGACCCGATCAACCTAGCGAGTTGACAAGCTTCATTCTTCAAACCAAGCCGAGGGGCCTAGTTCCCTATTTGAATAGTTTTGGCATATTTAATTGGTTGAATTGCCTTGTAGGCTCAACAAGTTGACTAACTTCCTTCACTGGACCTAGTCCAAAGGGTTCCAGTCATATATCATATCTTCCTGAAAATGATCTCATCCTTAGGAGTTTTCACAAGGTACAAAAAACACCAACAACATTTTTGTATTTGGTATGTTTTTATAAAATAAAAAATTAGTCAATTATGTGGCCTAGATAATGAGTCAAACTTGTATAAGATAGTCAATGTCGAAACTTACAAAGAGCAAACTGCATTTTTATTTTATTTTCTTAAGATAATGACATCAAAGACCTTTGCTCCATACCTTGTTCTTTCTCTTGTCGTCGTTCCCTTTCTCTCTTCCTGAATACTCTAAAGGTGCTCCGCTTCATGGATAATTGTCAGCAACACATTCAGTATAATAGTTTAATTAAAATTATCTTGACAAAATGATTTAATGAACAAATTTATTAATTATGCGCATGTATTAACTTCATTTGAATAATAATAATAATAATAACAACATAATGCTCTAGATATAGATCGTTTAAATATGTTTGAATAATGTAAGAAAATTACATTATTCAATAGTCTCTTACAATGACTTCTTAATATAGAAAAATATATAAAGTAGAATATAAATCTTCATAAGAAAATTATTATTATTANAATTTAAATGATGATGGGGTTAGCATGTCTCTTGCATTGACTTTGAGCTTTAATAATTTTCTTAATTTTATAATATATCACCTAACTCGTGTGAATTTACATATATGGCACCTAAAGGTGCTTTTTCAGTTTACAGCAGTTAAATCTTTCATATTGCATTAAAAAATATCACTATTTTAATTTTTAGAAGGTAAAATATATATTTCATGCAAAGCAAAATGCTTTAAGTGTGCAAATAAAAATTTATGCGTTAGATATGTGAATATAAAGAAATTTGATGGTATTTATGTAAATCTTTCATGTGTGTTTGGGTGTGGGGCCGTAATATTATCTGCCTTATCAAGGGAAAAGTATTTTATCGCTGTTCAGTGAGACTCGTTAAGAGTGTGTACCACTTCTATTTAAGATTTTAAATCCTATTTTTTATACCTTTTTGCATTCATGCCACACAATCCTTACTATACATAATAATTGTGTGGTATGTATGTAAATTCCCTATTTTTAAATGGGATAATTACATAGAGACCAACCAAAACATCGATATTTACGAGTTAATCACCCATTAATTTTTTTTTGAAATATCAAATATATGTATTTAAGTACGTCGCAACCAAACTATTGAGAATTTGATAAAAAATAAAAATTTTGGTTTGGAATTTTATCATGAATTTTAATATTTTAGTGAGAATTTGAAAAATGGGTTAAAGATAGTGGTTGATTTGTAATTACCAAGTTTTGGGTGGTCTTTATTTAATTGCCCCATTTTAATCCATAATCCAAAAGAAAAAAAAATTTAAAAATACCTATTTACTTTAAATTTTAATATTTATATAAAACACTTGAAAAGGACATTGCCAATTTAGAGGTTGTGTATGGTCACCTGGAGTGTTAATTCGAGTTAAAAATGCAGAGTTTTGGTTTGATTGGAAATTGACCGCGTCCAAATCAATATAAAATGATCCGATCTGTTTATTAAATAAGTCAGACAATCTAACACGAGCCAAACTCATTTTTAACCCAATTGGTCTGTGCATGACCAATGTAACCTATTATAACATAAGATAACAATCAATCGAGTTAATTCCAGATCGACAGATTAATCCCAATTATCTCAACAGCTAAAATATCAATGTTTTATGTCTGAACATACTCCAAAAGCTAATTATGTGGATCTAAAATTGAAAAATTTGAAACAAGTTCGATACGATTGCTAGGTTTGACCCTTTTTCGATTCTCATAATTGTCAATATATCAGCTTTAATTGTGATTTGACATTCATATTATTAAAATGTTGTTATTATTATTGTTTTTTAAGTTTGAGCGAAATTAATTTTACATATATGTACACTATACATGTAATTTCTTGAACCGAGGATCATTTGCTTGATTGAAAGTCTAAACCCTAAATTGGGCAGTTAAGAAGACTTATGGCGAAGATTGTATAACATTAATAGTCAATGATCAGGTTATTTGGAGAAAATATTATGTTTGGACACTGTACGTTCAAACAACCAATCATTGCGTTTTTTTTGCGAGATCTAGATATAATAGTTAACGTGGTATATATATAAATCAAACAAGAGAACGATCGACGAAGTGAAAATCAGAATGAGAAAAATCACACCAGAAAAGAATAACACAACGAAACACACAGATTTACGTGGTTCGGTAAATTGCCTACGTCTACGGAGTTGCAGATGATTTTACTACTTGAGGAATTTACACCAATCGATCACCTTGACTTACAAGAGGAAACTCTCACTCGTCGTTGCTCTTTCTCTTCTTCTCTATCTGTTTTTCTCTCTATATACCGAGATACACCGACGAAAACTCTACACCGAGATACACTAAAGAAGACAAACTTACAAGAAAAATAAACTCAATTTCTCTTCTGCCACAAACCACCAAGAAGAAGCCTAGGGAGAGCAATCTTCTTCTTCTTCCTTCTGCCGCAAGGAACTACTCCTCCTTGCACTTCTCTTCCTCTGCCCCGAGGAAACCTTCCTCTATCCCGAGAAAACCGAAGAAGAACTCAAAGCGTGACTACAAAACCTAAGGAGAGTCATCTGAAGCTTTTATCACGAACACGAAGGAACGAAGAGATGCTTCACTTTACAAAATATGAAGACAAGAGTGGTTATCTGTGAAGAGGTGCGGCTCTTCCAAAGCAAAGTAACCGCCCAAATATAGTGAACCAGGCTCCACCATTTCCAACACATTGGAGGCCCATACACATCAACAGTGGGCGACATGATCGCTGGTGGTCGGACATAAATTTTTTTTCAGTCTTTTGTTAGTCTTTAGATTTACTATTATTTGATTAAAACGTTCAGTGTAAGCGTAAATAGTAGCTTAAGGATTTGTGAGATCTAGAGGATGCTTGCAAATCACTTTTTTGATTAAAATTCTCAAATATTTGGCTAGCCCGCCACCATTTGTACAGGCTAATAGGCCCAAAACTAACCTTGAAGCTACCATAGCTCTTGTGCTTACTTTGTAGATATAAAATTATAGTTTAAAAAATAATAGATTTCCCTACTTGATGGGAGCTAAACATGACTAAAGAGATCATAATTTACATCTTAATTTTTTTTTATATATTGGAACTGACTGACTTGACATATGTATAGAACTTATAAATCATTCCAAATTACTTGAGGTTGGGGTATAATATAAGATGTTTTAGTTTTATAGAACATCTTTTAAGGCAATGGTTGAAGACATTGAAAGGTGGTTATATTAATAGAATAAAGTGTTTGCAAATACTGGGTAATATTAATTAATTATTATTATCTCACAACATTACGTGGTTGTATGCATCTTGTATTTTAGGCCAACGAGGATGAAGTATTTGGTTGGTGGCAAATGATAATTCATTATGGCTGTCATTTGATGTTGGCCGACGGATATTTGGTATTGTATGTCGAAAACGTGTCATCACAAATCGTAAATATTTCTTGCGGGTGGTGGAAGAAGTGGTTGGACCTACCAAGGACGACTCGAGACTAAATGATTAGCGATATGCCCACACGTACTAGGAAGACGGTGCACCTCCGAAGGATAAAGAGTAGAGAATCCCTGAAGAATATATCATACCAGATCCACTCGGATGAACCTGTCGCTTTCCTACCTAGATAGACAGGGAAATTAAAACGAAATCTCTAGTTCTAGACTGATTGACGTGGATCCAACAAGTAGTTGCCCGGCCTCAAAACCGACCAACTTGATGGTTGTAGGACTAACGACTGCCCGATCTCATAGCTGTCCAACCCGAGGGACAACTGACCTAACGATTGCTCGGTGTGAGGGTCGTCAGCTTCATTGGGACTCATGACTGCCTGTTATGAGGAACGACATACCACATCCATTGGCCTCACGGGTCATATTCATGTAATGATTGAAATACTTTCATTGTACTGACATACTTTAGGGGTACAATGTGTAATTGTCGATGCCCAACTCCTATAAATAAATGCTCTATTTTATGAATAAATATTATACAAATTTAATGTTTATTACTGTTGTATTACTTTTCTCTCTCTCTCCCGTCTCTCAGCGTTCTATTCCTTAGATGTGACTCTTAGACAGTTTCATATTCAACACTTAATAAAAATGATATGATTGCAAATCTAAAGGTCAAGATGATGTATCATGGTTTCGATGTTTAGATATGTAAATACATAGGAATTGTGTGGTATATATGTAAGTCTTCTTTTTTTTAAAATACTAGATTCAATCTAAACCATTCAAAATGAATCATGCGTGTAACCTTTTAAAATAATATAATTATATTTCACACCCTCAACATATGGAGGATTCAAACAAATAATCTATGCGACAAGCCAGAAGAGCCACACCTCCACCTGTAAATTCCCAACTTCCCAAAGCTTTACTGTCTGCCATCCCATTCGCCGTATTTTCTCTCGGTCTCAAAGGCGAAGCCACTTCTCCTTCCACGTCTCCTCCCGTTACTATGCTAAGTCGAAGAGAGGCGTAGTGATCGAGGCTGACGGTCCATTCGTTCTTATTGATGGGATCTCTCATGGGAGATTGGCCCTCTTATGATCCTCATAATTTCAGCCAGATCCGTCCTTCCGATCCGTCTGCTCAACCTTCAGTATGCTCCCATTTTCCATCCTCCTTTGCTTTGATTTTGCTCTTTACCGATCGGTTATGGTGTTAAACATTCCAATCCGGGCTTTCTTTTTAGTAAGGTTTCTGTTTCTTATTTCTGTTTGTAGCTAAAGGCGATTGGCGATGAATGAATGTTTATTTAGAGATGCGATTCGGTTTTATTTTTATTTGTTTTCTAGTGAACTGCGAGATTAGGATGAATGCAAGTATGATGATGACTGTAGAGTGGCCAGTATCTCTGTTGTTGTCTTTCTCATCTTGCTGGTTATAAGAAATTTTATTCAGGAAGTAGGATGAAGGTTTTGTTTTGTATTAGGGTCTTGTTTTACTGAACCATAGCTTAATTTTTACTCAGTTGCTGAATGTTGCTACGATCAGTAATTTATTTTTGGTCATATGAATGCCGGCATTCTTGCCAGTTTTTATAGGATTGAATGAGTTGTTTTTGGTATCATTTTTAGTGTCTTTAAAATTGATCACGATACTTAATTCAAGAAGTTACCAGATAATATTTTTAGGATCTATGATAGAAGACTCCGCGAAAAACTAGGTGTCTTAGAGGAAGTCTGTTTTCAGATTTTTTATTTATAAGTCAGTTGAAGTCTTATGATGGGATTCATTTGGTATACTCAAAATTGCAGGTCAAGAATCAAACCAATTCTTTCCCTGTTAATGCTTTTTCTTGAACAATTTTATAGCCTTTATTTGATTTGATTGATTAAAACAATGGCTAACTTTGATCAGATGAACTTTTTTGGCAGAAGCTTAATAAGGCTTATTGAAACTTGATATAGTTAGAAGTGGGAAGCAATGTTGGCTGTAAAAGGTGGAAAATCAAAGGTTTTTTTTGTTATTTGATTTGGGGGAAATTTGTAGCAATGCCTCACCCCAATGACTCTTTGAGCTGTCGTCAAAGGAAGACAATAGTCTAATGAATCTTGGACCTTCAAAATAATCTACCTAGATTCACAAGAGGCTGAAATTATGGCCAATGATATTGTTCTTAAAGGCTGAACCGTACCAATTGTATTGATACTAACAACATTTTCGATCCTATCTCCCAAGTTTTGATAAGATCTAGTTATTGGATAAATAAAAGGTCTCAACATGGTTGCAGAATACCTTTAAGAACATGCAATCGTAGCCACTGTGTGGGATTTTGCATGAGATGGTAAACAGAGTAGAAATCCAGTAATCATTTGTTGTTTGATGACAATTTTATTGCTAGAGAATCTTGAAATTCAATGAAATCACCTTTGATCCTCTGGTTTACAATGAAAAGGTAAAGAAAAGCTCATAGGAATAGATATGGAGAAGTTTTAGGATGAGCATGTGACATCCACCAACTTATGAAAGAAGGTGAAGCAAGAGTCCTTTTGAGAGAGAATGAAAAAATTAGAGAAAATAATGAAGAAAAATGTAAGAGAAATTGAAAGTCTATGATTTATTGATCATGATAGTGATCTTCATTCACCATCTATTTTCATGGTGTAAGATGCATAGTGTCACACTACGGTGCATCATAAAGCGATATTTTAAGTGTAAGTCATGCTAAACCTTACTATGACTTTTGACTGACGCTTGGGCTGTTGCAAATTTTATGGCGTTAATTTTTGTCTCTTCATATTAAAGCTTCCAACCTTATTACGTCCTGTAACCTTTTTCCTTGGAACAAGTCACATCTTAGCTATGATGTATTTTGTACTCTTTTACATCTAAAAAGTCAAGTAATATCTTGTATCTTTTATGGACGAAGACATGGGGGACAAAACATGACATAAATAAGGGGCATGAGATATTAATTATTGAAAAAATGTAAGACACATGCACAGTTCAAACACAACATTCATACTACATATAGATTGTATGATGCAAAATGAAAAAAAAAAAAAACTTTTCATGACAATTCAATAAATTTTAACGTTGGAAAACATAGTTAACGTATTTATAGACATAATGTCTGTGTATTATACATCTAAAACATGGTTTCTGTACACATAAAAATGTGTCAGTATGAATCTCAAAGCAGATGGACTACTCAGAAAGAAGATACGGCCGATCGAGCATAGATGCGGACGACGATCATTTCCAGATTAGTATTGGTAAAGGAAGCACTTTATCCGAATGATCTACAAAGAAGATGCCAAGAGAAAATCCTATAGGGCAATAATAATTTATCAAGACGATCGACAAGAAACACTTTTTCCGACTATATATCGACCGAACCAAGACTTGTCAGGCGATCGACAACCCTTGTCGATCGAATCGGTCACTAGTTTTATAATATACAAATAATTTTGTAATTGACAAAAAAAATTTTCCCTGAAAAGTTAATAATGAAGGGGCTAATATGTACCCTTGTAGTATTGAGACCTAGACCAATAAATATGAGTCCATATTATGAATGAAAAATACTTTTGATCTGTTTACTATCACACACACTCTCTCTCTTAATTACTTCCTAATAACACATTCGATTCCTTGAGTGTATTTACCTTATTTCTTTGGATCCAACTTTCTTTTAGTTGCAATGAACATGGAAACATGTCGTCAACAAGAAGAATAGTCTAATAATAACAATACGGAGAGTCTAGTCATAGGATCGAATGAAAAACAACATCCACCCGGAGTTTATGGAAGAAGACCTGCAAGATTTGAGAACTCACGGACACTACACGGAGGAATGCAGACACAGCAACGTCGATGAGGGCCAGAGCCTCCTTCGAGATAGTAGAAAATGCTGTAAGTACCACAAAGATCACGGACACGACACGGAGGAATGCAGACACTTGCGATGCCTAAACTAGGAACTGATAAAGGAGGGAAAGTTAAAAGAATTCATCATCCCTGGATCCGCAACCTAAAGGCAAGGAAAGGCTCCTACGGGAGGAGCAATCGATGGGCCCATTCGCACCAACGTCATTCTCATCGCGGGGTACGTGCCCACAATCTTCGGAGGAAGCGACCCACCTAGGAGGACAAGCCGAAAGATGCAACAAACAAGGGAACTTTGCATCGTCACATTTGCCCCGTAGCTCAAAGGCCATCTGCCTATCTGTTTCATTGACAAAAATCTTCCCCAAAAGGGAAAGTCATATAACGACACCATTGTAATAACTGCGATAATAACATTTACCAAGTAGGGAGCATCCTCATTGATACAGGGAGTTCTGTGAATGTGATATTCAAACAGGTATTCGACAAGCTATGACTCACTGTCGATTGAATGATCGCACCGTCTGGTTTGTTGTATTGATTCTCGGGCGAAAAGAAAGAAGCACTGGGAGTGGTCGGGCTCCCGATAAGTTGTGGAGAAAACAAAAAATAATTTATGCTCACAAAAGATTTTTTCGTTGTGAATTTGCCCCCAACTTATAACACTATATTCGACCGACCGTTGTTGAACAATTTCAGAGCGGTAGTCTCTACTTACTAAGTCGCTGTCAAGTTTTCTGGAGATGTAGAAAGCCTCANGACCTGCAAGATTTGAGAACTCACGGACACTACACGGAGGAATGCAGACACAGCAACGTCGATGAGGGCCAGAGCCTCCTTCGAGATAGTAGAAAATGCTGTAAGTACCACAAAGATCACGGACACGACACGGAGGAA
>JXCR01133030.1:17134-31856 GCA_002079205.1 Phalaenopsis hybrid cultivar
AATAGGAGCTATATGAGAACTCATTTTGGATGCTTAATATGTTGGTCCTAACCCTCTTAGCCAGGTACTAGGGGTATAGGTCCACCCATATGAGAACTCCAAAAGGAGTCAGGAGACCAAATCAAGGGTTCCTAGAGTTTGGGGTGTGTGAGAATGTGTAGTGTGTGTAAGCTAGCCTAACCAAGACCAGACCACCTAGGGTTAATCCTAAGGCTTGATCATCCTATGGGGACTCTCCTTGAGTGCTAGGGGTTTGGACCAATATGTGGAACTTCAAGTTGAGTAAAGAAAAGTGTTGAATTTCTAATGGTGAGGGTTCCTTTTCTAGTCCTCTAGGAATAGTTAACAGGAAAGTCTTATGGCTAGACCCTAGGCTACTAAGGAGGAAACTAAACATCAACCAAAAGTGAGGTCAACTAATCGATCCACAATAAGTGTGGTGTGTCGGGCAAGCACCACACATATCAACAAAACCAACATAGAATTCTAAGTCAACAGAACTATAGCTGACAGTTGTTTCCACTGAGGAATTGGCAAGTGAACACTCGATCCAGACCGAGAACTTGGATCTCTCACTGGGGATTAGAAAAGATAGGGTTTCAAAATATCAAGTTTCAGATGTTTTAGAGGATGAGAATCAGTATTTAGGTGCTGACCCCAAGATGAGAATTATAATTCGAATATTAATCCCGAAAAGAGAATCAAAATTTATGTACCAACCTCAAAAAGAAGGGAGTCAGAATTTAAGAGAAGATTAAAATTAAAGTATTAATCCCGGAAAGTGAATCAGATGCCTTACTCCATTTAAGGTGGCGATAAACCGAGCTTGAAAGATTTAATTTGAGAATCAGATGCCTCACTCCATTTAAGGTGGTCTTAAAACTAATCTTGAAAGATGAGAATAGAATGCCTTACTCCATTTATGGTGGTTTTAAACCTATCTCAAAGACTTGAGTAGAGAATCAGATTCCTTACTCCATATAATGTGGTCTTAAACCGATTTAAAAGGATGAGAATAGGATGACTTACTCTATTTAAGGTGGTCTTAAACCTATCTCAAAGATATGGGTAAGGAATCTGATGCCTTACTCCATTTAAGGTGGTCTTAAATCAATCTCAAAGATTTAAGAATAGGATTCCTTACTCCATTTAAGGTGGTCCTAAACCTATTTAGAAGATATGGGTAGAGAATCAAATGCCTTACTCCATTTAAGGTGGTATTAAACCGATCTCAAAGAATTGAGAATAGGATGCCTTTCTCCATTTAAGATGGGCTTAAACCTATCTCAAAGATATGTGTAGAGAATCGGATGCCTTAATCAATTTAAGGTGATCTTAAACTGATCTTGAAGATATGTGTCACATTAAGGAGGAAAGCTTTGGAACTCATATCCAATCCAAATGATGACAAGGGAAATATCTGTTATTTTAGGAAGGAAAGCGCTGATCACATCAAAACTAAGAGGTAGCGGAAAAATATATCTGTGACAATTGGTAGGAAAGTTTTGGGACTCATATCCAACCCAGATGGTGACAAGGGAAATATTTGCTATGTTGGGGAGGAAAGCGCTGGGACTCACATCCAACCCAAGTGATAATGAGAAAATGTATCTGTCACGCTAGGAAGGAAAGCGTTGGGACTCATATCCAACTCAAATGGTGAAAACCGAAATATCTGCTATGTTGGGGAGGAAAGTACTGGGACTCACATCCAAACCAAGAGGTAGCGGGAAAATATATCTGTCACGTTAGAAGGGAAAGCTCTGGGACTCATATCCAACCCAAATGGTGACAAGGGAAATATCTGCTACGTTGGGGAGGAAAGCGCTGTGACTCACATCCAACCCAATAGGTAGCAAGAAAATATGTATGTCACACTAAAAAGGAAAGCTATGGGACTCATATCTAACCCAAATGGTGACAAGGGAAATATCTGCTATGTTGGGGAGGAAAGCACTGGGACTCACATCCAACCTAAGAGGTAACAAGAAAATATTTCTGCCATGCTAGGAGAGAAAGCTCTGGGACTCATATCCAACCTAAATGATAATAAGGGAAATATCTATTTTGTTGGGGAGGAAAGCGCCGTGACTCACATCCAACCCAAGAGGTAGAGGAAAAATATATCTGACACGCTAGGAAGGAAAGCTCAGAGCTCATATCCAACCCAAATGGTGATAAGGAAAATATTTGCTATGTTGGGGAGGAAAGAGTTGGGACTCACATCCAACCCAAGAGGTAGAGGGAAAATATATTTGTCACGCTATGAAGGAAAGCTCTGAGACTCATATCCAACCGAAATGGTTACAAGAAAATTATCTGTTACGTTGGGGAGGAAAGCGTTGGGACTCACATCCAACCCAAGAGGTAGCGGGAAGATATATATGGATCTCGGTACTGACCACGAGAACAAACTTAAAATAATTTAGAGAATTTGTGGTGTTATGTTCATAGATATGTGAGATGTGAAGATTAACATTGGTGAGGAAACTTTGTAAGATTTTGTGCGGAGTCTGAAACTTCGGGGGAATGTGAAGAAATTGGTGCAACAAGAATAGTTGTGCTACGCGAACAAAGAGTAAGAAACCTTGAAATCAAGAGAAACAAACTCATTAAATTTTATCATTTTCTTTTCTTGTTATCTTTATCAAATTTAATTATCAAAGTAAATTTTAAAAATTTAATTGTCATTGGTTGTTTTTCAAAAACAAGTTTAAATTTTAATATCAGACTTTCGTTATATTGTTCTTCGTTCATTATAATTTGGAACTAACATATTGTTCTACGGCTCTTTATCAATCACACAAAAGGGCAATTTGACAAATTTGTTCAAAACTGAAAGAAATTTCATTAACCTGCTTCAAAAAGGTGTTACAAACCAAGTACATGCTAAAAACATCAAAAGAAACTTTCATGCTGGATACATCTGAAACATCATATGTTGGGTACATATCATATATGCTGCTTTGACGTAGTGCAAAAAGGTGACAAAAAACTGTCTATCTGTCCTCTGTGCAACGAACTCCTGATCAAGCTAAACTACTAAGCCACGCTTCAGGACAAGAATTCCTTTTATGTGTACTTAGAGGTGCAACCATCTCATAGCTCATACGAACATAGCTCCTCTAACTCTAGATCTGGTCAGAACCCATATGAAATCTTGTTATTGTCCATCCTTATGAAAGTCACAGACACTCTGTTGTGATGTACTCCTGGAATACAGTGATTGGCGAGGTCTACTCCATTTCCTTTGAGAATCAGTATTGAACCCATCAGTTGTGGAATCTCAATAGATCCCTTAAACTCCTCAGAGCCAATAACGTTGATTTCTTTTCCGAATAGTATATTGCTCTTGCTCATGAATGACACCGTACAGAAGGGACTTAAAAAATCTTGGTGATCTATGTGTTGGGGAGTGCAATCTCCTTCATCTTAGATGTTGATTATGCAACTGTTTGGAATGCAATCAGCTGGTAGTATACTCCATCTGACCATCCTCTTGATCATTTTCTTTATTTCAGAAGGTATCAGATCCACCTTATCATTTCATAAGATACTGATCCCAACTTACTGCTTTTGTGGAACAATATAACAATAATTTTGATTATATTTTTCACTTATATTTCCTTATTTTGTAAAAAAAAAACTTGTTCCTACAAAAAAATAATAATTTAACTTTTAATTTATATATATTTGGGTACTACATAAGTATACGTGTCATTAACAAGTAAGATAGAACTTTTTTATTAAGACTTGAATATCGAACCCATAGGGAGATTATGCAATATGCACTTTTTGAAACTTTTTATTTTTAAAGAGATAATTATTTAAACTAAAGATGATTCTTTCAGTAATGAAAATTTAAATATTTTTGGATTTTCAATATTTTAATAGAACAACAACAATTTAAAAAGATAACTAGAGTATTTGCTGAAGAAAAGTACTAAAGATGAAAAATATCTTTCTTCTTATCATGAATATGTAATAAGCAATAGGAATTATGTTGTGAAAGTATGCAAATTATGGTGTGCCAACTAGGAGCAATAATATTTTTTACCCTTACTAGAGATGTTATAAAGAAGATTGACTAACTTAAAGTTTGAATAATTTTGAAGATCGACTAGGCAGGGAAGATATTAACTCTCACTCTAGAGTTCCCTCGATTCCCTCCACATGGGGGCTAACATTCTCGTATCAGAACCTAAAACAAAAAACCAAGTTGGGGCCTTTAACCTTTCACTTTAAAGTCCTCTTACTATATACCCTTCAATGAATATTTCCTTATTTATTTGTACTCAATCATATGAACTACATTCTCATTCAAAAAACCTCATGTGATTCTTTCTATTTGTTGACTGAGATAACACCAACCAAGTTCTTACATGCTTTCACAAAAAAATTTTAACGCTGGATTGGCCAAATCAAGAAGTAAATGAAGTGCATGGATTAAATCATCACAACTTATTCCAACAATAAAGATCAATACTCTCCACAACTTCCATCCAACACTTAATTACTTATCATTTTAAGAAGAAAGATAAATAAAACTACTCAGAATCCATGAAGAAAACTAAACCACACTTTAGTTTAAAAGTAGAAATCATTATTAAACCAACAATAAGTCTCAATTAAAACCAAAAGTAGTCTAAAATAAAAGATAAAAACTTATCTCAAGTCCTCCACTAAACTCTTGAAGTTCCTTTGAATCTCTTCTCTTTTCCAACACTCTCAATATAAAAACTAAAATAAAAAAGAATAAAATAAACATGCGGTGCCTGAAAATCTCTTTGAACTAACTCCCCAATTCAAGAACATTGAAAACTTTCTCTTTTCAAGCACACTTTCAAAGACTCAATCTTCATTCATGTATAAATCTCCAAAAGGTTCCTTGGTATCTCTTCAAAATATGTCTTGATTCGATGTATTTCTCCAAGAGAAGCCTCCTTTCACAATAATTTTCATCCATAGTTATTGTAACCACCTATTAAGCCAATGGGTGCCTCAAAAACCTCTTCATATTTTGCAAAAACTGAATTTATTCTTCCAATAACTACCAATGGCGCTTAAGTGTGGACTCTCTGGCGTTTAGGCGGGGCCCTCTCTGTTTAACTGGTGCTTAAGTGCCAGAACAATAATGCCCAATTTTCTCCTATTTGCTTTAAATTTGATCTTTTTTCACTCTTTTAAGCATTTTTCATCTTTTTACACGTACCTGAAAGAAAAACATACAAATATCTTCCATTAGAGCGCAATATCTCAAAAATAGGTATAAAAATTTATCTAAAAACACTATATTTTTTGTGCATCAAAATCCCAAAAACTTAAAATGTTACTTGTCCTCAAGTGACACTTCAATCTTTAAAAACTAAATCCCCCAAACTTACAATAATTTAACCTCACTCTCTCTCTTGTAACTTCACTGAGATGATTTGTTGGTAGCTGACGAGCAGAAATAAAATAGTGCTATGCCTTTGAAGGTACACATAACTTTGAAGTTGGAAAATTGATTCTTCTTTAATTAGTGATCTTCCAAAGTCACCTTCCAACAGTCAAGTAAGAAATAATCTCATCTAGCTCCACCTCAGTCAGACTATATATTGCATAGAAACATAGGGTGTCAGGTGATAGATGATAGAACAAGTTCATTACCTTTGGTGAAAAAGGTACCAACTTTCCTCAAACCATAACTCTATCATCTACAGACTCAGAGAGATTAGCATAGAACTCCCTAATAATAGAAATGACTGCCATAGCAAAAAAATACTAGAATTGTTCCCACTATCGCCGAACAATCAGATCTTCAACTTCTCCACCTGGATTCTTAAAACAACGCTCTTGAATCAATTTTCGTGATTGAAACTCTTCAATGTACTAATATTGAGCCTTCAAACCAACAAATTTACTCAAATCAAAATGGCTCTTTCCTTTACTCCTCTTCATTCTTGGTGCCATTCTACAAATTTTATAAATTCCGAAAATATCTTGAAAAATCAAGTCTAAACTAGTAAGCTAAACTTCCGAAAGCACAAACTAAACTTCTTATGCCATATCCATAGATTTTTTCTCATTTTTCACCATGAATAGTGGTTTTTCAAATTTCTCCAAATGTGCTCAAAATACATGGTGAAAATCTAAAATTTTTGTATAGAAGTAAAGCTCTTACCTCAAGGAACTTGGATCTAGCAAATGTCACTTGATTCCACCAAAAAATCTTCACTTTAGATGTGACCTAGCCTTAAAAAATTGTGAACTAGAGAGGTTAAAGGTGATAGTGGTGTTAAAAATGGTGATTTTTGGGCTGAAATTTCACTTTTAACCATTCGCAAACCGGTTTTCGTGAACCGACGCTTAAGCGTGGATAAGTGCGCTTAGGTGTCTGCTTCTCGGGTTAGCTCACGCTTAAGCACGAGATGTGGCGCTTAGGTCCCAGTGCATGATTTTTAAAAATTTTAAATTAAAATGTAATGCACTATTATCCTAAGTAAACCACCCCTAAATGGTTTCATAGCAATTAAATGACTATTTTCAACTTCCTATAACTCTCCTCTCTCTCGAAATTCTACATAATAACTATTTCAATTTGAGGATAAAATAACACAAATTTTCACACAAAAAAACTTATATTAATTCACAAACGAGTACAAATACAATTAACTCATAATTCTNACTTGTTCCTACAAAAAAATAATAATTTAACTTTTAATTTATATATATTTGGGTACTACATAAGTATACGTGTCATTAACAAGTAAGATAGAACTTTTTTATTAAGACTTGAATATCGAACCCATAGGGAGATTATGCAATATGCACTTTTTGAAACTTTTTATTTTTAAAGAGATAATTATTTAAACTAAAGATGATTCTTTCAGTAATGAAAATTTAAATATTTTTGGATTTTCAATATTTTAATAGAACAACAACAATTTAAAAAGATAACTAGAGTATTTGCTGAAGAAAAGTACTAAAGATGAAAAATATCTTTCTTCTTATCATGAATATGTAATAAGCAATAGGAATTATGTTGTGAAAGTATGCAAATTATGGTGTGCCAACTAGGAGCAATAATATTTTTTACCCTTACTAGAGATGTTATAAAGAAGATTGACTAACTTAAAGTTTGAATAATTTTGAAGATCGACTAGGCAGGGAAGATATTAACTCTCACTCTAGAGTTCCCTCGATTCCCTCCACATGGGGGCTAACATTCTCGTATCAGAACCTAAAACAAAAAACCAAGTTGGGGCCTTTAACCTTTCACTTTAAAGTCCTCTTACTATATACCCTTCAATGAATATTTCCTTATTTATTTGTACTCAATCATATGAACTACATTCTCATTCAAAAAACCTCATGTGATTCTTTCTATTTGTTGACTGAGATAACACCAACCAAGTTCTTACATGCTTTCACAAAAAAATTTTAACGCTGGATTGGCCAAATCAAGAAGTAAATGAAGTGCATGGATTAAATCATCACAACTTATTCCAACAATAAAGATCAATACTCTCCACAACTTCCATCCAACACTTAATTACTTATCATTTTAAGAAGAAAGATAAATAAAACTACTCAGAATCCATGAAGAAAACTAAACCACACTTTAGTTTAAAAGTAGAAATCATTATTAAACCAACAATAAGTCTCAATTAAAACCAAAAGTAGTCTAAAATAAAAGATAAAAACTTATCTCAAGTCCTCCACTAAACTCTTGAAGTTCCTTTGAATCTCTTCTCTTTTCCAACACTCTCAATATAAAAACTAAAATAAAAAAGAATAAAATAAACATGCGGTGCCTGAAAATCTCTTTGAACTAACTCCCCAATTCAAGAACATTGAAAACTTTCTCTTTTCAAGCACACTTTCAAAGACTCAATCTTCATTCATGTATAAATCTCCAAAAGGTTCCTTGGTATCTCTTCAAAATATGTCTTGATTCGATGTATTTCTCCAAGAGAAGCCTCCTTTCACAATAATTTTCATCCATAGTTATTGTAACCACCTATTAAGCCAATGGGTGCCTCAAAAACCTCTTCATATTTTGCAAAAACTGAATTTATTCTTCCAATAACTACCAATGGCGCTTAAGTGTGGACTCTCTGGCGTTTAGGCGGGGCCCTCTCTGTTTAACTGGTGCTTAAGTGCCAGAACAATAATGCCCAATTTTCTCCTATTTGCTTTAAATTTGATCTTTTTTCACTCTTTTAAGCATTTTTCATCTTTTTACACGTACCTGAAAGAAAAACATACAAATATCTTCCATTAGAGCGCAATATCTCAAAAATAGGTATAAAAATTTATCTAAAAACACTATATTTTTTGTGCATCAAAATCCCAAAAACTTAAAATGTTACTTGTCCTCAAGTGACACTTCAATCTTTAAAAACTAAATCCCCCAAACTTACAATAATTTAACCTCACTCTCTCTCTTGTAACTTCACTGAGATGATTTGTTGGTAGCTGACGAGCAGAAATAAAATAGTGCTATGCCTTTGAAGGTACACATAACTTTGAAGTTGGAAAATTGATTCTTCTTTAATTAGTGATCTTCCAAAGTCACCTTCCAACAGTCAAGTAAGAAATAATCTCATCTAGCTCCACCTCAGTCAGACTATATATTGCATAGAAACATAGGGTGTCAGGTGATAGATGATAGAACAAGTTCATTACCTTTGGTGAAAAAGGTACCAACTTTCCTCAAACCATAACTCTATCATCTACAGACTCAGAGAGATTAGCATAGAACTCCCTAATAATAGAAATGACTGCCATAGCAAAAAAATACTAGAATTGTTCCCACTATCGCCGAACAATCAGATCTTCAACTTCTCCACCTGGATTCTTAAAACAACGCTCTTGAATCAATTTTCGTGATTGAAACTCTTCAATGTACTAATATTGAGCCTTCAAACCAACAAATTTACTCAAATCAAAATGGCTCTTTCCTTTACTCCTCTTCATTCTTGGTGCCATTCTACAAATTTTATAAATTCCGAAAATATCTTGAAAAATCAAGTCTAAACTAGTAAGCTAAACTTCCGAAAGCACAAACTAAACTTCTTATGCCATATCCATAGATTTTTTCTCATTTTTCACCATGAATAGTGGTTTTTCAAATTTCTCCAAATGTGCTCAAAATACATGGTGAAAATCTAAAATTTTTGTATAGAAGTAAAGCTCTTACCTCAAGGAACTTGGATCTAGCAAATGTCACTTGATTCCACCAAAAAATCTTCACTTTAGATGTGACCTAGCCTTAAAAAATTGTGAACTAGAGAGGTTAAAGGTGATAGTGGTGTTAAAAATGGTGATTTTTGGGCTGAAATTTCACTTTTAACCATTCGCAAACCGGTTTTCGTGAACCGACGCTTAAGCGTGGATAAGTGCGCTTAGGTGTCTGCTTCTCGGGTTAGCTCACGCTTAAGCACGAGATGTGGCGCTTAGGTCCCAGTGCATGATTTTTAAAAATTTTAAATTAAAATGTAATGCACTATTATCCTAAGTAAACCACCCCTAAATGGTTTCATAGCAATTAAATGACTATTTTCAACTTCCTATAACTCTCCTCTCTCTCGAAATTCTACATAATAACTATTTCAATTTGAGGATAAAATAACACAAATTTTCACACAAAAAAACTTATATTAATTCACAAACGAGTACAAATACAATTAACTCATAATTCTCACTCCAAATAGTCTCGTATGAGAAAATTTCCTAAATTCAAATACTTAACACTCATATTACAATTAAACTCATAAAAAGTCATAAACACTAAAAACAAGTATTAACATGTAAATACAATGACCCCAAACAAATAAACTCAAACATAGAACTTCATTTCACTCTTCATTTGATGGTATAAACTCAGGCCTTTCATTAGTCTCTCCTGGGGCAATTGGAATATAAAGTTGATAAAACGGACGGTGGTGACGTGCTATGATACAATCTTCTTCAATCCACTTTTGCTTAAGAAACATCTCCTTATCCACTTCCTTTATATAACTAGTGTGGCTAAATTGCATTTTCAATTGCCATCCAATATGCTCAAGATGTGCATGAATTTCCAATACATTTGTATCCAATAAATACATGGTATTCTCAATTTTGCTGATCTTCTCTAATATCCCTTCAATACTAATGGCTAAGAAACTGTTATACATCTCTTGTGCACTTTGACTAATGGATTTGTTCTTTCTTCTTCAAATCCATCTCCCATGAAGACATCATCTCAAAATCTCTCTCTCTCTCTTATACTTTAGGGCTAGAAATAAACTGGGGTGAAATTCCTTCACAAAAGCCTTCTATTCATAGGCTTAAATCCTTCCAATAACTCCAAGGCACGTCTAGGAACTACCTTGGCACATTTTTGCAAACTAATTGGCGGTTTTCCCTTCTAGAATCTGAATTTTGCACATATGTTAAATCTGCCGTGCTTAAGTGTCAAATCTGGCGCTTAAGCACCAGTGCACATTTTTGTACTAGTCAACTTAACAACCAAATTCTTAATCTAACATGTCTAAGTCACTAAATAAAATCTTAAAATCAGTACTAACACATAATAGTCTCAAAGATACTACCCAAATTTTCTTAATTACACATAAAGCAACAATCAGAACAAAAATACTCTTATAATTATGGGTTGCCTCCCACAAAGCACTTGGTTTTATGTCATCAACCTGACATAACCAGTACTTATTCTGGTTGACCCAACATCATTCCATGATTAATCTTATGTTGATCCCCTATAAAATAAGGTTTCAGTCTATGTCCATTAACTTTAAATATTTTCTCATACTTAGGATCTTTAATATCCACAGCTCCATAAGGATAAACTTTTATAACAATAAATGGGCTTATCCAACTTGACTTAAGTTTGCTGGAAATAATCTTAACCTTGCATTATATAGCAAAACTTGTTGCGCTGGCTGAAAATCTTTAGTAAGAATCCTTCGATCATGCCACATCTTTATTTTTTTTTGTAAATCTTAGCACTCTCATAAGATTCTTTCCTTATCTCTTTAAGCTCATTTAATTGTAATAATATTTTCTTACCAGCATCTTTCAAATTATAATTGAACTCTTTAATCACTCAATATGCTTTATGCTCAAGTTTAACTAGTAAGTGATAAGCTTTCCTAAATATTACCTATATAAGGACATTCCTATAAGAGTTCTGTATGCAGTCCAATATGCCCAAAAAACATAGTCAAGTTTGACTGAACAATCCATTTTTGTTGGATTCATAGATTTTTTCATAATTCTTTTAATTTCCTGATTGGATAATTCAACTAAACCATTTGTCTGAGGATGCTAAGAAGTAGCAATCCTATGATTTATATGATATTTCTTTAATAACTTTTCCATTATGACATTTCTGAAATGACTTCCCCCATCAGTAATGATAACTATCGACATCCAAAATCTACAAAATATGTTTGTTTTCAAAAATTTTGAAACACTTTCAACATCACATCGAGGTAAAGCAACAACTTCTATCCATTTGGATACATAGTCCAATGCTAACAGAATATATAAGTTTTTGAAAGATGGTATAAATCGTCCCATGAAATCTAATCCCCAAACATCAAATATTTCAACTTCTAGCTAGGGACTATGTATCCATCATAGTTTCTTCTAATGGTACACATCTTCAAATAATCATATTCTTTCCTTGTTTATATAAAAAAGGGTCATCCTAAAAATAAAACTTAGCTTGAGAAATAAATTTCCTCTTCAGTTGGTATGTCATTCCATAGGGTATAATATCACCAACAATAAAGTTTATAATGTCTACGTACTACATAACACACCACTCATTAATAGTGAATAATTTTTCATCTTGAAAATGTTCTTAATTTCTTTTTCAAAATAGAGTAGTTTTTCTAACTCAAGCCTGGACAAATGATCAGCAATTTGATTTTCAATCCCCATCCGATCTACTATTTTAAAATCAAATTCCTGCAAATGAAGAATCCATCTTATAAGTCTAGGTTTAGCATCCTTGTTTTTCATTACATACTTAATAGCAAAATGATCTGTATGCACTACACAATGAGTTTCAATCAAATATGATCTAAATTTATCAAAAGCAAATACTATTGCTAATAACTCTTTTTCAGTATTTATATAATATATTTGAGTTTCATTAAGATTTTTACTAGTATAGTAAATAACTTTGAAAATTTTATCATATCTTTGTCCTAAAATATATCCAATAGCATAATCACTAGCATCACACATCAATTCAAAAGGTTTTCCCTAGTTTGTTGAAACTATAATTGGTGCAGTGATTAATTTTTCTTTTAATAACTTAAAAGCTTTTAAGCATTCCTCATCAAAATTGAAAATTGCATCTTTCTCCAGTAAATGGCATAAAGGCTAGCAATCTTTGAAAAGTTTATAATATATCGCCTGTAGAATCCAACATGTCCTTAAAAACTCCTAATTTCCCTTACATTTGTTGGATAAGGTAAATTAGTAATCACTTGAGTTTTAGGATCTACTTCCATACCATTTTATGATATTTGATGACCTAATGCAATTCCACCTAATAGCATAAATTGACATTTTTCTCAATTAAGGACTAAATTTGTTTCTTCACAGCGCTTAAGAACTTTGGATAAATGTTCTAAACACGAGTCAAATGAAGTTCCAAACACTGACAAGTCATCCATGGATACTTCAGTCCTTTTTTAAATTAAATCCCAAAAAATTTTCATCATACATCTTTAAAATGTAGCAGGGGCATTACATAAACCAAAGGACATTCATCTAAAAGAAAAAGTACCATAAGGACGGGTAAAAGTTGTTTTTTCTTAATTTTCAGGAGATATTTGAATTTGATGATAACCAGTATATCCATCCAGCAAATAAAAGTATTTATGTCAAGCTAGTCTATCCAGCATTTGATCTAGAAAGGGTAATGAAAAATGATATTTTCTAGTGTTGACCTTAATTTTTGAAGAGGTTTAGTTTTTCCTCTTTGGTAGCATGTGGTCTAGCAATAGGACTTTTCCTGTTGACTATTCCTAGAAAACTAGACATGTAACCCTCACCACTAGAAATTTCAAACCCTTCTCTACTCAACTTGAAGTTCCATATATTGGTCCTGACCTCTAAATACTTTGTAGGTGGGGTCAATGTGGGGAAAACTCAGGATGAGTCACCCTTAGGATTTCTGGACCTTGGGGTTGACCTTGGGTGTTGGTCTGGAGCTAAGGAACTCATCTACACTCATCTACACTCACAATCACTCACAATCACTCACAACCATGAACTCAAATTTCTAGCCTAGATCCCTTGATCTTTTGGGATACTCATGTAGATGGTCCCCTAAACCTATGTAGAGGACCCATAATGGGATTTCCATTGGTCCATGGCTTATTGGTGATGATTGGTACCTCAACTCTACCAAAATACCCATCTTGGCCTCTTTTGCCCCTAAAACACCCCCAAATTACTTAAATACCCCTCTTGGGCTCAAAATTCCAAAAATTACCAGAAAATCCCAGTAAATCCCAAATAATCCCAATTTCATTTCTCTCAACTACCACATAACCCAATTTGGGCAATTTGACCATCTTCAACTAAAATTTCCAAATTGCCCTTTAAATACCCAAATTTCCCCAAATCCAACTCAAATGTCCATCAATCAGGTCTCAAGTGACCCTAATTCCAATCCTAAACTCAAATTAACTTTTCATATTACCAAACTAAACTAAATACAAGCTCAATTGGTCTATGATTTGAGCCCAATTTTGATTTGGGTCAAAACTCATATTTGACCATATGACCTAATCTCACCAAATTGAACCCATAGCCTAGTCAATTGGCCTCAATTAAAATTGATAAAATCTTTATAACATTTCTATACATCAAAATCAACCATCAATTGACCTTGGTGAAGCCTCAAATCCATTTGATTACATTTATATACATAAAAATCAACCATCAATTGGCATTGGTGAAGCCTCAAATCCATTTAATTTTGGCCTAAATTCAAAATTCCCAAATTTAGCCCCAAATTAGCTAAGTCCCTAAAATTCACCCAATTGATTGCCTTAACCTCCACATTAGCTTCCAATTCATGTTGAAAACTCTTCATGAGGTCCCTATTGACCATTTACAATAATAAATTTGGACTTAGCCCTAGGCTAACCCAAGCTAGACCCAAGCCTAGCCCAACATGACCAAATTGATTAAAGTTCAAAATTCCTTCAAATTGGCCCTTCAATTGGACTCAAAACCCCTTCCATCCTTCACCAAGGTTGTTTCTTATGATCATATACACCAAATGCAACAATTATTTATGCCAATTGACATGGCTAACCTAGCTCAAACCCAAGTTTTGGTCATTTGCACCCACTTGGACCCATACACTAAATGTGACCTAACCACCTAAAGCCACCAAATTAACTCCACCACAGCCATTGGTTGGACTTAGTGACCAGTCCAAACACCATGAAATCACCTAAATCAAGCCATGGACCAAAGACCGTTGGACTTGCTGACCAGTCCAAAAACCATGAAATCACCTAAATCAAGCCATGGACCAAAGGTCCCCAAAATTAAGGGATCTTATTTCCAAAAATGCTATATCTTTGCCAAATCTAAACACATTTGCATTAAATTGCTATGATGGATTCCTCTGGGTTCGCTGAGCTCCTAGCCACCTCCCCCTATTCGGCCGGCCAGCCTAGTGGCCGGAAAAGCCCAAAAC
>JXCR01133032.1:0-28747 GCA_002079205.1 Phalaenopsis hybrid cultivar
CATCTCAATCTGAAATTTTATGTCACATATATGTTGCAAATTCTAGTTCAAGTAAATGATGAGATTATTTCTTTGGTTTGTGGAAGGTTAGTGATGTATGTTTATACCCGTCTGCTTTGTAATCTTTCCATCCTGAATGTGGAAATGATGAATTTGAACATATTAATGTTGTGTGTTGGAGANATATTCAAACTTTAAATTAGCTAATGTTCTTTATAGCATATCTAATAATGGTAAAGAATATTATTGCTCCTATTTGGCACAACACAATTTACATACTTTCACAACAGAATTCTTATGTTTATTACTGATTCATGATAAGAAGAAAGATAGTTTCATATTAAATACTTTTATTCTACAAAAACTTTAGTTATTTTTTTACTGTTTTGTTAAAATATCAAAAAAAAAAAAACAAAAATATTTTAATTTTAAATTCCTACAAAAATCTTTTTTAGTTTAAGTAATTATCTTTCTAAAAATAGAAAAACTTTCTAAAAAGTGCATATTGCATAATCTTCCCTGTGGGTTCGAGATTCAGGTCTTAATAAAAAAGTCTTATATTACTTGATAACGATATGTATACTTGCGCATTATCCCAATGTAATTCTTATTTCTCTTCAGGATCAAGTTTTTTGTTTTGTTGCAAATTAGGAAACATAAGTGAAAATACCATCAGAGCTATTGTTATACAGTTCATAAGCATTAAGTATCCAGGGATCAAGTTTTTGGCGCCGTTGCCGGGGATTAAAATCATCAAGTAGTGGTGTCAACTTCATAAATCCTTACATACAAAAAAATTGAGATCAAGTTTTTGGCGCCGTTGCCGGGGATTAAAATCTTCAAGTAGTGGTGTCAACTTCATAAATCCTTACATATAAGAAAATTGGGATCAATTATAATCAACAATATCCTTATATATAGGATTGTTATGAAATGAAATTTTTTTAAATATTTAAGAATTAAATTTCTTTAGAGAAATTTTCTATTTATATTACAGTTTGGTGGCCTAACTTGACTTCCCTTACTAGGATCGGTTGTCCATTTTGTAAGTATTTTATAACCCTCTCAAAAATATTTCTTCAAACACTATCATGCCACTATGTACATCCTAACTTAGCTCCAATCCTATCCATTCACCTCTCAAGCTTTCAAAATCATTCTCGATCCTTCTTTACAAGTTATAGTTAAGCTTAGTTACATAGCTACGCAGTCTTATTCTCCACATCGCTAAAATGCCTTAAACCCCAACAAACTGTACCAACTATTCTAGATTAAAATTTCACATCCTAAAATAACCATTTAATATCATATACTCTTTTATAATACTTAATTTATTTTTGAAGGAGATCGTATATATCAGCTCAAACTAGCCTAATGTGGACTAAGCTTTATTATCTTTCTACTAAACCCTTCCAACACCTAAAGTTTCTACAATTTTCTCCAAATCAAGATTAAAAATTCTACATCAGCCATCAATTATAAATTTTATCAATCCGAATCACTTAAAATTTATTCCTAAAACCTATTTTCTAAATTAGTTCAAATTAAACATAAACTAGTATAGCCTTGGTATTCTTTACACCAAATCACTATAAACCACCCATCCTTGTATTAAAAAAACTCTAACATCCTAACATATGAAACTAAAATTTTTTTCTAATTTCATGCATTATTCCATCAAAAAAAGCATCTTGGTGCCATGATATTTGGTATCTGACCAAAACTTAAAATGTGAAATTTTAGCTAAAACGTTTTTTAATAAAAATGTTTCTTTTCTTATATTCAATATGTATTCAAGCTTTTGAGTTATTCTATGTAATTTTAGGGTCAGCCAATTACATTTTGATGAAATTTTAACTTTTTATTGATAGCTTGAAAGAAATGTGCATTACTTGCAAAGGTGAGAGCATAAATTAAGAAGTTGTGATCTTATTATTATTATTATTATTATTATTATTATTATTATTATTATTATTTGTAATACTAGATTTATGTTTTTCATTGTAGACTTAAGTGAATTTTTTTTTAAAAAAGAATAAAATTCTAATTTTAAGGTTTTTATGTTGATTAATAAAAATACAAAATGAATAAGTAATTGTATGACTAATAATGAAGTTAATTTTTTTTCCTCTAGATTTTTAGGTTTTGTAGCATTAGGCTCACTCCCCTTACCTCCTTCATTGAAAAGGAGGGGTTTCCTCTTCTCTTCCTCTTTTCCTCTCTTTCCATGTTAGATTTAGGTTTTATGTTTTGAATATTCATTAGTTTAATTTCTAAATGAAAGATATTATTATTCATGAAATGGTACTTTAAGTTTGGATATTAAAATACAAAATCGAAAAAGGTCGCAAGCTTATTTTTGTTGAATAAGATTGCAAACTTTGGAGAAACACTTGTGAAAAAAAGATTTTCGTTATTTATAATTTGAGCAATATTCTTTTTTATGATAATCTCATTGTTATGCGATTGCAATTTTTTGAACTATGTGTTATTCCTTTAATTAGTTGGCTCTATAAATTTACCTAATCTTTTTCTATAATCTATCATTAGAACTCATTTGATTTGTTAGGTACTTTCTTTTTTAAAATTGATCATACTCTAAGAATCTAAATTTGTTATTTTTCATGAACTAATAATCATAACTTATCTATGTCAACAAATTTTAAGTAGCTCAGTTATTGAATGTTTAATTATCCATGTCATTTTGCATCATTTATAAATCTTACAAAAAATATAAATAATTAAATAAATATTTTTAATTTGATTAATATCTTACAAAACTGCATTATTTGTACACCTTGAATCTACTAGCACGATAAGCCGCCAAAATAAGCTAATATTGGAGCAACTTAAGAGGTTGTTCAAAATGATTGAAGAAAGAATTATCATGTTAATGCGATAATATATGTCCAAAATTCCTAACAATAAAATAATTACAAAATATAAATCCTACTTATGATAGTGATGTGCTAAATAAACTAAACATTAGGCTATAGGCATCACTTTAACACCAACCCAAACTCTTCTACCCAGGGAACCAAACTTTTAGGCACAACCAAGGAGATAGAAACCACTTAAGGGGATTTGATCAAACTATAAATTGTGAAGCCTTTACTAATCTAATTATAAAAAGAAAATGTAGAAGCACCCACATTTAGTCGGGTCAAGGTTATCAACAAATTTAATGGCTGGCATAACCAAATGCATGATTTAGTTGATTGTTATCAAATGAATGCCATTAAAGTGTGGCTTTTACCTAGATGAAGCTTATGGGTGCTAAAAAAATCTATTAGAAAAATTTTTATTGAAGAGAAAGATTAGAAAGTATTATTCTCACTTAGATAGAAATGAAGGAAATACTAAAGCCTAAAAATTATCTCAGAAATCATGATAAAATGCTTCATGGGAAGTTAATAACCATTATGTAACGGTAATATGAATATCACTAAATACATGAACAACTTTGAGGATTTGGACAATATTTAATATAATGATAATGAATGACAACTTATCAATAAATTTATTAGAGGTTTAATATTGACAATAAAATGAGATGGCTCTCCTCATTAACTGCTAAAGATGTTCTCATTTATCTCTAGGATAATAGTGAAGTCACATGATTACTTTTTCATTATAATTTTTAGTAGAGATTTTCATTTAATGTTTACTTTTAAAGGATATTATGAAAATCACTTAATATCAAACTTAAGTTATGATTAGCCTTTCATTTACAAATATATGTGCAAACATAGATAAAATTAATAGAAATAAAAAATACATTAGGAATTAAGATCTTCAATTAACAAATTCTAAAGTTTCTTATAATAATATAGTTTTAAAAATTACATACAAATCAACATTTAAAATAATGTGTAGTTATAACCCTTATTGATCTATTTATCATTAAATCATTTAAACACTTTCATTTTTTATTCTATGGAATTGTCACATAACGTCTCAATTATTTCAATTTTTGTTGTTAAGATTTTTTTTTACTAATAAGAAATCACACAAACTTGAGTCTTATGAACCAAATTTTTGTAGAAGATGATGATTACTTATTATAGGTGCTAGCTTAGCCAATGCTTTTTTGGTTGAAGGTTTTATTACTGATGAAGTCATAATAAAACAAAATGAATGAATCTGTTACTAATTTTATGAAAGAATCAACCATTTTTTGGGAGCTATTTTGACATTGAGGGAAAAACTAGATGATTGCACCATATTTAGTGCATGACTAAATTAATTTCAACTTATTAAAAATTAGCTCTTCATAGTCTAATAGAGTTGTGATAGAAAATCAAGGGTTGCATAAATCCATAATAACCTTGAATGGGATTTGTAATTTTGTTATTCATAAAATTCAAATACTTTTAAATTATAAAAGTGGTTGGATGATGTTGACCAATTGTCACTCTCTTCTTCAAATAAAATTAAAACTAAAATTAAAAGTTATTCCATAATATAATGCATATTTTAAAAAGTCAACCGTGGTTATAACAAACTTCCATGGAGTCCATGTAAGGTGGTGTTAACCATCTCTCTCTCTGTGATTTCAAAAGCTAGTAAGCTGTTTTTCTTGTTTTATTTTATTTTTATTAAATAAACCATTTGATATATTATTTCAATTATCGCTGGTTTGAAAAAATTTTCAATTATTTCCTTCGTTCATGATATGGAGGCTTGGTACCTGTAATCTTAATTTTCTTATGCGAGTAATTTATTTACTTGCTATACTCTTTCAGACTCGAGTTCTACGTTTCATCTGAAACAAAAAAAATAATTGCTTCACTTAATCTAATGTCTCAACTTCACCATATTGTCCAAAACGTAAAGCAGAAGCAGTTAATTTTAACCTTAAACATTAATTTTATTCTAACTCCTGTAATTGTCTTGTCTCTTTTCTCGAATATCATAAACCCTAATTTCTTGTTCTCAACCTAACACAAATTCACCCAAACTCGTGTTCTCTTTATTACTATAACTATTAAAATAATTCATTCAAACCCTCTGTGTTAAAAAAAAATATAACATTAGAAACTACTTAGATCTTCCAAAAACTCTCTTAAATCCTTCCCAATCGTCTCGAAAGTGAGACATCTAAATAATTTGAAGTACATCACTTCCCTATCAGTCTAATAATTTACACATTATCTTGACAGGTTACAATGAGTATAGTTAATAGGATAGATTGGTCATCCAATGCATGTCATTATGAATAAGTAATTTGTGAAAGTTGGTTAACTTATCCGTTCCTTTGGGATAAAAGAGAGAAAAATGATTGAGAATCTTGATTATTTTATTTACTTACACAAATCAACCCAAACCATATTTTTTGGATTTTAAATCTCACAATTTCGTAAATCCAGATTTCACTGTTTGATACACAAATTTAGCAAAATTTAATTTGACTTGAAGAGGGCTTTCGATGGTGGAAACAGGATAATGAGGGAGCAGTATACAATATAATTGTGGGAGCGATCANTGAACATATTAATGTTGTGTGTTGGAGAGGTTCTTGAACATATATAGTTTGTTGACTTCTTAGCGTGATTCGAGCTTCTCAGAGCACTCACAGTAGAAGAAATGAGGATTTTTTACGTCTAAAATCTTTATAGGGTAAAAACCTTCTGGGCTAGTCTAGTCTAACAATTTTCATTATTTTTTGTAGAAAATCAATGCTATGATGGTTTTACTTTGAGCATTTTGAGGGACTTCAATTAAAGCATCTTTTGTGTTGTTAAAAATGTTACATTGTTGGTGCTCAGATAAGTCCTCATGTGTTTTTGTTGTGAATGTGATAGGAATGTGTGATGGTGGGGTTGACAACATCGTTATATTACAAAAATAGCTACATATCCGTGTATCTGGGTACAATTTGTTGTGTCGTGCTTGTTTAGATCTTGAACATTGTTTGGTCTTCATATGACAAGGGGCAGTTTGGGAATGATGACTATTGNAGAGGGACTTCAATTAAAGCATCTTTTGTGTTGTTAAAAATTTTACATTGTTGGTGCTCAGATAAGTCCTCATGTGTTTTTGTTGTGAATGTGATAGGAATGTGCAATGGTGGGGTTGACAACATCGTTATATAACAAAAATAACTACATATCCGTGTATCTGGGTACAATTTGTTGTGCCGTGCTTGTTTAGATCTTGAACATTGTTTGGTCTTCATATGACAAGGGGCAGTTTGGGAATGATGACTATTGATGGGAGCGCAGCAAGTGCAATTTAATAGGAAATATTTAGAGCTCTTTCTATTGTAGAAAAAACTTGTCGAATGAGCTATAAAGGAACCTTTTTAAAGACGTGAGAAATATTTTAGTCTTTATCTATATATTCTTTATTAGCCAATGTTGCCCCTCGGTTGACTTGGGTTGATGAAGCATCCTGTGGCAACCATTTTTGATGATGTCTTGAATCAACAGTTTGNACAAGTGCAATTTAATAGGAAATATTAGAGCTCTTTCTATTGTAGAAAAAACTTGTCGAATGAGCTATAAAGGAACCTTTTTTAAGACGTGAGAAATATTTTAGTCTTTATCTATATAATCTTTATTAGCCAATGTTGGCCCTCGGTTGACTTGGGTTGATGAAGCATCCTGTGGCAACCATTTTTGATGATGTCTTGAATCAACAGTTTGAATATACTACATCATAAACAATGTACTCAATTGTGTATTTGATGTGTTGATCTGGGGGGAACAATTTCAAGAAAGTTGTCACTTGAAATTGATGATAATGTTGTAATATCCTTAATTCAAAAAAAAAAAAAACCCCTTAGCNCAACTACTCTAATTGTTTTCTCTTTTCTCAAATACCAAACTCGTGCTCTCTTTATTACTATAACTATTAAAATAATTCATTCAAACCCTCTATGTTAAAAAAATATAACATTAGAAACTACTTAAATCTTCCAAAAACTCTCTTAAATCTTTCCCAATCGTCTCGAAAGTGAGACATCTAAATAATTTGAAGTACATCACTTCCCTATCAATCTACTAATTTACACATTATCTTAAGACAGGTTACAATGAGTATAGTTAATAAGATAAATTGATCATCCAATGCATGTCATTATGAATAAGTGATTTGTGAAAGTTGATTAACTTATCCATCCCTTTGGGATAATAGAGAGAAAAATGATTGAGAATCGTGATGATTTTATTTAATTACACAAATCAACCCAAACCATATTTTTTGGATTTTAAATCTCACAATTTCGTAAATCCAGATTTCACTGTTTGATAATGTAAATTCCGAATTTATAAAATACACAAATTTAGCAAAATTTAATTTGACTTGAAGAGGGCTTTCGATGGTGGAAACAGGATAATGAGGGAGCAGTATACAATATAATTGTGGGAACGATCACATAATGGGAGTATGGCTCAAATAATTTTTCAGATTTATCATCCAAAACTTGCGTAAATCCGATCCGATGAACGGATAAAATTTACGTGCGATAGACGTACGCAGTGTTGCGTGCGATATTGAGTTTATACCGAGAATACAAGAGGTTGCATCCGCGGTATAACCCCTTATAACGTCCCTGTAACTTTCTGTAACATATTTGTATCCTAAAATAAGTTTCACACTTCTATTATCATTTATTAAAAGATTACATATAAATTACAAGAAGATTACAAGAAGATTAGACCGTTGAATATACCCCAACATTAGCAGAATTTTTCACCGACGAACACATGATTTACCGCATCCCTAGAGTGAAAAGCTCGTCTAAAGCATCCATTACCACAATACATACCTGGAGAGCAATCAACGCTTCGACTTCCACCCTCGAAAAGCTTAAGATGGTGCGGGCTTACAAGCATGAACATGTCTACCGCCACCCCTGGGACCGCGTCACCACCGCTTCCTGGCGCAAGTTCACCGATCNAGGTTTGCTTGATTCACACTCAAATTTGAGGTTTTAGTTAAATTAATCTAATTGATGGAATTTAACTACAAAATTGAGAAAGTAGAGATAAGTCTATGTATGTGTTGAATCCAGTAATGCCCGGGAAACACACTCAATAAATGAAATGTTTTATTAGGAAGTGGTTAAGAGAGAGAAAGAGAGAGCAGTAGTAGACAAACAAAAGGTATTAATTATTCATAGTATGGACCCTTATTTATAGGTTTAGGTCCCAATATTATAAAAGTACATATTAGCCCCCTCATCATTATTAACTTTTTAAGGGAGATTTTTGGTAATCACAGAGTTATTTGCATATAATAAAATCGGGGTTCGATTCGATCGATGAGGGTTGTCGATCGTCTGGCAAGCTTTGGTTCGAACGATATATAGTTCGAAAGAGTACTCTCCGTCAATCGTCTTGAAGGCTGATTACCGCCCTACAAAATTTTCTCTTAGCTCTTCTGCTGATTGTTTGCATAAGGAGCTTTCTTCGCCAATACTCACCAGGAAACGATCATCGTTCGCGTATACACTCGATCTCCTGCATCTTCTTTTGAGTCGCCCATCTGCTTTGAGATCCATGCTGACACATTTTTATGTATGCATATTTAGTTCTCCGATTCTTTTTCTCCTCAGAAGCTGTTCAGGGCACGAGAATAAGAATTTTTAAACACATAAAATAATTAAATGATATTATTGCACAAAAAGGGATTTTCCCGGATTTTCTTGCTAGAGCCATTATAAATAGGCTTTAGAGCAAGAGATGTATGCACTGCCTTCGTTTCTTTTGATTTCTTTGTCTCGTGTCCTTATGTGTTTTTTGTGATATCTGCCAAAGCTCTATTTTTTGTTAAGAGTGTCCTTTTCGAGGCTATGAGCGAAATATGGGTGCAGATCCACGAGTCAGACGTGACGCGCAAACCAACAGGTGAGGTATCTACGGAAGGTATGAGTAGGAAAAGAGCTGTCTTCCAGCCTAGAGCCAGCGATCGCGAGATCGGGCCTAGTTCTTCTAGTTTTCTTGCAAGCCCTCCTCAGGAGAGGGCTGCAAGATAGGTAAAAGGCCGTCCTGACGAACATCTTATCGGATGCTCACCATGGTGAGTGTTTCTGATGTAGGAGAATGATTGCCCGTCCAGGTGGTTGCATGGGTCGTGGTTTCCTAAAGGACTTCTAAAGAGGCGCGGTTGAGGCCTAGACATGGCATTGGCTGACTAGGAACGGTTTATCTTTTGAAGGAGGAGAACCAGAAAAAGCCGACGAGGACATTCTCTTTTATGCTACATCTAAATGGGGGCGAATTCTTGGTATGTAGTTTGAATAACTTTTTGCATCTCTCTTTTCAGCAACTGAGGTCCTGACTGTTGAGTATGTATCAGCAGATACCAAAGTTGGTCCTGAAGATTATGCGGCGGCGGACCAGTTTATAGTCGAAGAGACCAATATGGGGTAGTTTGTCGCGGGAAGAGCAGTTAAGGCGGAGTTAAGCGCATCGGAGCAAGATAATGAGCGTGATGTCGATGATCCGGGTGCTAGAGATCAGGGCGCTGGTCGTCAATTTTTCTCCGGTGCTCCTGGCTTTTTGGGGGGAAATGATTGCCAACTGCGTGGAGTCATGCTTTGGTGTTTGGAGTTGTTGGCCGTTAAAGAGGCCTATGCCACTCAGCCTAGGGACAACCAGAATGACATTTTCAAGCTTGATGGCGAGTTTATATATGAATGGCTTCGCCACCGAGGGTTTTTCTCGGGCGAAGTCGCGAACGACTGCTTAGTCTGATTTTTCCTTACTCTGATGTAATTGAGGGTTCACCGCGGGGTCCTCCATCTTTTTATATTTAAATAAATAAGAAATAAAAGAAAAGAAAATATTTTTTCATTTATGGTAATGATTACTTTACTTTGATGACATGTAATTTTGTCACATCAGTCGTATCGACGTCTTTCGACTTCTTAAGTATCCTTTCTCACGTATATGTATACATGTGTGGCCGTGCAATTACTGAGGGCTCCTATTTCTTTCCTTTCCTAATTTCTCCTTTCCCCCAGGTCGCACTGTCGTTTCTCCCTTTTTCTGGGTTCGTCGTTCTTTTCTTCTTCTTTCCTGTCTAAAGTGATAGATCATGGTTTAGAAATACTCCCAGAAGTCGTTTGGTTCGATCCCTGCTACAGAGGTTTTGGTTCTTTCTGCGGCGGACGTAGAGGACATCCAAGATCGTTGTGTTCTGGATTCTACAACTCTCCTACAACCAGCCGACAATCATGAACGAGCCACAGCTTACTTCTCTCTTGATATTCTCTTCTACAAGGATCACTTTAAGATGGGTCTTCGACTATTGTTTTGTCAAGAGCCACATTTGATCTTCAATCGTTATGGCATTATTCCAGCTCAGATACTTCCTAACTTGATCGCTGCTATTATGACCTATGTGCTCTTCTGTCGGATGATGAAGATCCCATGATCAATCGAACTCTTCAACCATTTATAATCCTTTCAGATTGGTTGTGATGGTTACATTCAGTTCGCCACCGATACCAAGATTCAATCTGTTGGGGCTAGAAAATAAAGTGAAAGACTGGAAGACAAAGTTTCTGATCATCTCGTTTGCGGGCGGATGGGGAATGCGCACTTCTTCTACTGTTTGCAGGGTGAAGAAAGTAAAGACCCTGCCCTGGAATGTTTGGGACCACAGAGCGTTGATTGAGGGCTAGTGCCTCTCTCTGTTTTAGTACCTCGACCCCAACATGATTAAACAAATGTTTCGTTTGGATGTTGTCGATATTATGACTAAGGAATTGTGGAGACCTGTCAATGACAGAGAGTTCGCTCAGGACAGAGCTGCCGGGGAGAGGATGGCTTTGAAGAGGCCCCGTGGAAGAGGCGCTCCTTCCTCATTCGACACAGGTCGGGGTTGGTCCGACATTGTCAGGTCGGCTGAGGGGAATGATAAAGGTTGGTATCACTTATCTTCTTGTTTGTTCGTGTGCGAAATGCATTTTCATGACTTTTGTGTACTTTGTCAGGTTCTTTGGAAGGGAGCGAGGGGCACTCTTCCTGTTCTCCTAGGTTTCCTGAATCCGGAGGTCCATCGATGCGTCCATAGATTGGAGGGGTTTTGGTAGCTATTGGGGGGTGGGGGAGGGCCTCGATCATTCTTCTTCGGGAGCGAGGTGAGGTGATTCGTGCCTGCCGTCCAATCTCCGTCGAAATCGATTTTAAGGAGGGATGGGAGATCATGGATTGGACAGAGAGCAACACCCCTCGGAGGGAAGGAAAGGCTCCTCTCCCCAATGTTAACTTGTCCCAACCCTGCTGTGCAAGAGGGGACGGTTTAGCCTGAGTAGTCATTCACACACGTTCAAGGAGCTAATGTTTTAACGAGTGGTCACATCGCTCGCATTGATAGGGAGATCGAGTGGTTCCTTGCCAACGCCCTGAATGACAACTATCCCTCTATTCTAATTGACATGTTCGGGTCTCGTGCCTTCGAGATGAACTTGAGGTCAATGGATAGAAGAGACATATTCCAATCAGTCGACCATTATCATGCCCTTACCTGGTAGACTTCACACTTCAAGGCTCTCCTCATGGACAAGACTGAGGAGGACATCGGACGGCCTGCCTCGAGGTGTCGGAAGTTGAAGCGAAAGGGAAGTTGTAGCTTTCTCTCGAGGGGCGACAGATAGATGCCCAACAACATGAGGAAGAGGCGGCGTCTCTTCTGAAGCAAAATAAAGATCTAAAAGAAAAAAATTATCTTTGATGGTCACCAAGTAGGCGTATGTTGAGGGTCTTTCTTGCGAAATTGTAGTTATTACCTCTCTCGCGATCGAGAGGTTTGTGCAGCACAAGCTGGTGGATCTTAAGTGGCAAAGCATGGAGAAATTTGGGAAGCTTCTCTTAGATTTTGAGAGCAAGGAGTTTGTCTACTAGGATCCCATTGACGCCACTGTGATAATTTGAATGGGGTGTACCTAAAAATATGGTCGAAACCTTAGTACTGAAGTGACCAAGGCTAATGTCAGTTTCTCCATTTTGAGATATCAAAGTTCAGGGCCTTTAAGAACTTGGCTGATGTAGTATACTGGATGTTGCTTTCTGAGCTCTTCTCTAGCCAAAACCGGATTGACGGCATGGGGTCTGACCTCGAGGTAAAGATAAAGCTTTTTTCCTTCAGCTTTAGGCTTTGAAGGTGGGGAGGAGAGGCGAGGAATCGCTTGAGATTTCAGAAAGCCTCTTGGCATTCCAATGTCCATTGAAATCATTTGGCTCTCCTGAGTACTTTAAAGAATGGGGCGCACTTATCACCTGACTTGGAGATGAACTGGCGCAAACCTGAGATCTGACCGGTTAGCTCTTGGATTTCCTTATTATTTTTATGGGGGCATATTGAGGAGTGCTTGGATATTTTCCGGCTTGGCCTTTATGCCTTCAGGGGCCAGGAATTTGCCTACCGCGACCCCAAAGGTGCACTTCAGTTGGTTTAGTTTCATCTTAAATTTTTTAAGTGTTATAAAGTTCCTTTTAAATCCTCAATGTACTGTTCGACCGACCAACTCGTAACCAGTATATCATCGATATACACCTCAATGTTTGTACATCTTTGATTAGCAAAGAATACATTCACGAGGTGTTAGTAAGTCGCCCAACATTTTTAAGTCCAAAGAGCATTAAATTATAACGAAAAACTCCCTCACAACTAATAAAAGCGATTTTCTCCGCGTTAGTTGGGTGCTTTTCTCCAAGTCAGTTGGGTGCTTCTTGATCTGATTGTACTCGGAAAATGCATCAAGGAAACTCAGGACTGAGTGACCGACCGCCGAATCCATCAGTGCGTCGATCCTTGGCAGGGGATAAAAGTCTTTTGGACAAGCGGAGTTCAGTTTGGTGATGTCCATGCACATCCTCCACTTTCCGTTGGCTTTTTGGATCATTACTACGTTGGAGACCCACCAATGTTTCATGGCTGAACTCCTGATCTTCTGCTTCATGGGTCGTGTCGATGGATCAATGTTCAACCTATGACACGCGATATGGATTGGCACCCTCAGCATCTCAGCGGCCGTCCATGCGAAAACATCTTGATTTTCTTGGAGCGTTTGTATCATCAACTCCCTGTGACCTGCATCAAAAGCTTTGCTTACTAGAAAACATCGTACCTGGTTCTCCTTCAACTGCCGGAACCTCGTGAGTGGCCTCGCTTGTCTCGAGGCCACCTTCCCTCATGTTTTGGATATCCAGGGGATCATGCTATATGTTTCTTATAGCCCACAAGTTGCAAACCCGGGACTGTTCTAGGACACCCCTGACCGTGATAATTTCTCCATATTCAGGAAATTTGGCAGTGACATGTTATGTAGAGACTGCTGCTATGAAATTATTTAACATCGGTCGACTGAATACAATATTATAAGTTGGCGAATTCACCACGAGAAAATCTTTTGTGATCGTAAATTGTTTTTCATTTTCTCCCCAACAAACCTGGAGTCAGATCACTCTAAGTGCTTCCATTCTTTCGCCCAAAAATCTATATAGCAGATCGACCGAAGCGGTCATTCGATCGATAGTGAGGCTTAATCTGTCGAATATCTGTTTGAATAGCTTATTCATAGAATTTCTTGTATCAATGAGAATACTACCTACTTGGTAATTGTTTATTATCGCCGTTATTACAATGACGTCGTTGTATTGGTTTCCCTTTTAGGGAAGATTCTCGTCAGTGAAATAGATAGGTGGATGACCCTTTGGGCTTCGGGGCAAAAGTGGCAATGCAGAGTTCCCTTGTATGTTGTCTCTTCCTGCTTGTCCTTCTAGATGGCTCGCTTATCCAAAGATTACGGGCACGTACCGAGCAATGTGAATGACGTTGGTGCGGATGGGCCCGTCGGTCACTCCTCACGTGTGAGCCTTGCCTTGTCTTTGGGTCGCGGCTCCAAAGGCAACGAATTCTTTCAACTTCTCCTTTTTTATCAGCTCCTCGATCAGGCTTTACAGGTGTCTGCACACCTCCATATTGTTTTCGTGTTCTCTGTGGTATTTACAGTATTTTCTACTATTCCAAAGAAAAGCTCCGTCCCTCGTCAACATTGCTTTCTTGAAGTGCTTATTTTGGATGGCGTTCACTATCACGGACATTTATAACTTGAGCGGGGTTTTGCGAGGTACCTCGTGATTATACTGGGGGTGTTCACGGTGGTATGACGATCGACAATTTTGGCCTTGGTTTATTGCCACTGGTACTCCCGACGCTGTAGCAGGGGCGGTTTGACGGTCGTGTGCATTGCCTGGGCTGTCCTTTGCTGTCTTGTGGTGGTCTTTTCTGGTGTCTCTGTTCGGCGGGCTCTGGGGCCTTCTCATAGGTGACAATTTATTTGCTAGCCATCTCCAACAACTTGGCCAAACTTTGTGGCTCTGCGTGTTCGAGGTTGAAACGAAATCTCTTCAACCTCACCTCTTGCGTTAGTGCGGCCTGGGCCATGTCGAGCTTCAAGTCCTTGATATCTAATGTTGCGCTCTAGAAGCGTGCGATAAAGGATCGTAAACTTTCGTTGGCCCCCTGCTTCAGCTGTCACAAAGATCGTACACTTTTCTTAGGCCTCAATGCACTGGCAAACTGCGATAGGAAAAGTTTTCTGAACTCTGTAGAACAGGTGACTACCCCCGCGGGCATATGGATGATTCGAACAACGCGAGGTGGTCACTAGGATCCGATCATTAGCAGGCATATGGATGATTCAAACAATGCGAGGTGGTCACTAGGATCCGAACATCCTTTATACGTCTCTAAGATCGACATCTTGAATATCTTTGGTGTTCAACTCCAGAGACCTATAGCAAGAAAGCGTTCTCCCGTTGCCTCTTTACCTCGGTCCACATCGGTCCGTTCCCCTCCTCCATGGGGGAGAATCCGGTGTTGTCTTGGTATAGTCTGTCGTTGGGCTTCTTCTACAGATGGATCCCCCTTCTTTCATTGTTGGCTTGCAATTCCCCTTGAGGGGGTTGAGTGTTCCTTGTCGTGCTGACTCTTCTTCTAGAATTAGGGCGGCTATGGTCTGCGACCGCCCTAAAGACTTCTGCAAATTGTCCTGACATATGGTTGGTGATTTGAGTTCTCAAATCTTGTAGGCCTTTTTGAACAAAGTTTTTCATAAACTCCCCGTTGCATGCTGCTTCTTCTTCGTTCCTCTGACTAGACTCTTTGTTGTTGTGATGAACTCCTCTTCTTGTTGACGACATGTTCCACGCTCATCGCACCTTAAAAGATGTTGAATCCAATAATGTCCGGGAAACAAACCTAAGGAATAGAATGTTCTATTAGGACGTGATTAAGAGAGAGAGAGAGAGTAGTAGTTGATAAAATGTATTCTTTATTCATATTATAGACCCTTATTTATAGGCATAGGTCACAATATTGAAAAAATACATGTTAGCCTCATTATTAACTTTCCAGGGGACTTTTCTTTGATAATTACAAAGTTATTTACATATAATAAAACTGTGGATTGATTCAATCAATTAGGATTGTCGATTGTCTAACAAACCTCGATATAGCCGACATATAGTTCGAAATAGTACTCTTCATCAATCGTCTTAAAGGTTGATTACCGCTCTACTGGTTTTTCTCTTGGTGTCTTTTGTCAATCATTCAAATAAGGAGCTTCCTTCGCCAATACCACCTGAAAACTATTATCGTTCCCATCTATGCTTGATCATCTGCATCTTCTTTCTGAATTGCACATTTGCTTTGAGATTCGTGTTGACACATTTTCATGTGTACAATATGCAAATGTATTTATTAAATTTTATGATTTTTCTGTATTCAATTTAATATTGAATAATAATAATAATAATAATAATAATAATAATAAATACTTAAATGACCAATTTTGTATCAATTAATTTTGATATCATTATTGGGATTAGTACTTAGGGTGAATATCCTTTAGATTATTGTAGATTTTTTATTATAATGGAGAAATAGTGGATAATGATTCAAGGGCATCTCGGGTGCTTGAGGTAAGTGGAGTGGTTATTATATAGAAATTATGGGCTTTTTTTTCACATTTCTATTTCAAATTGCACAGTATAAGACATGCCTTAGCCCAATTGGACCAAAACACATTCAAATGCATGGCTCAAGGTATATGGGCGAGGCACGCTTGCCATAATTATACTGTGGCATGCACCTTAAGCTTAGGATTTTCTTAAAGATTTAATTACTGTTATAACTGATATATACCACTCTCGTGCACACACTATCTACGCTCAATCCTCTCTTTGAACGCACAATCTGCCACCTCTTAGCAATGTTGACGTTGCCGCCACCGCCACCATTTCCGTTTGTTGCTCTTGCTACTGCCAATTTTTGTGCATTTTCTCCCTTCGTAACCCATTCTCTCTTCTTACGTATTTGCCACCCGTCCCTAGTGCCGATGCCATTGCCTATTGCTTCCACCATTATCACCTTTGATCTCCACTGCCACTTGTTGCCCATGAACTCCTCTCTCACTCATATGAAAGTAATCTTTAGAGCTGTTACTGCTTGTTACTTTTGTCATGCCGACCATCTTAAATTTATTTGAATAAAAAATTTTAATCGAAGTTTTTCTAAGAAATTGTTGAAGGTTAGAAGAAATCCATAATGGATCATGGAAATGATTCAACGTGGAGGCATTGTGTGCAAGTTGATATTGGAGGAAATGATAATTCATATATTTATTTGGGGTAATTGCTGCGACATGATACTTAAATAGGGTGTTATTAGGATGAACAAACACCTATCTAGCTTGCACAAGAATGTTGCATTCTATGCCAAAGTGCCATAATAGTGAAAGAGGAAGTTAAAACATATATAAATAAGTTGACGATGTTAGCGTCTTGCACAATGACAATTCGATGATATTTTTGATGTCTAAACTTTGAGAGTGATTGCAATGTCATGGAGTTTTTATTTGTCACCAATATTTAGTAGAGATGCAAAAGGTCTCATGGATCACTATATGGTAATTGTGGAGGATGACATGGTTATGGAGAATGAAAATTGTAACATAGAAGATGTCTCAAGGGCATGCTAGAGAGACACATATGTATCTGCATGAATATTAGGAGGGTTTTCTATGAAAATGTCATTCCATGTGACAACCTCTCTTTCCTACTTCAATATAATTCGTTCCATAGTTGCTTTAAGGAATGTGATTCAGTGGGATCAGATTAAAGAAATATTTCCTACAAACTCTTTCGGATGCTCAAGCCTAGAGCTAATGGTCCATTGATAATATATCTCTGCTACATTTAATGTTGGTGACTTGTTGTCATACTATGAGGATTCAAATGCTGTCAAAGAAGATGGCAGAGCCTCACCACCCTAGAGGGTGATGTGGAGCGAACTTGTGATCCACGTGTATGCGGTATTGGAATCGAAACAGGTATATTGAGAACTAAGGCAAGAAAATTTCCGCTTGACGTTAAACCACCGGCCTTGTGGCCCTATTTATCTTATTTTGATTTATAATTAGGGTTTAATTTGTGTTTTTTGTAGAAGTATGTTGTTGATACTTTAGTTTGATATATTTGTATTTTGATTTATGCAATAGATATTGTTTTTTCTAATTCATTCTTGCGAGAGTGTTATATCTTTAGATCTTTCTCAAGTGGTGTGCGTGTAGCTTGTTTGGTGATTTGAAAATGCTTGTCATTTTAGTGTATTAATTGAAAAGAAAAGAGTAATGTTCCTGTTTTATTTTTATAAATTATTCTAACATATAAAGTTTTATTACCAGAACAAATATATCAAATTGCTATTCTCCTTGCTCTTCTAAACCCTCTTATATTAAACCTTTTTTTGTTTTTTTAAATCACTTTTGGGACTTCTAACATTTCTTTTAATAATTCCTCCACCTTTGAGGATATTTGTTAATTTCATAAAAGAGATGATATAAAAATTAATGTAAAGTTAAAAACATTTTCCGAGAGAAATTATAACCAATATTAGATCCGGATCATGGGATTGAAGAATTACATCATGATTATTTATCATATGTTAATTAGTTGGTTTGCAATTATGACATCATTTTCAATTTGGTGTAATGGGATGTTTGACTGACATGGGATATGGAAGAATATTTTATTAATAACTGATGAGATAAATGAGAATAAGTATATGAATCATTTATGGTTTCCATGATGATTCAATGAATGGCACATCTGCCCACACTGTAGCTACAACAAATTTGAAGTTTGAACCCCACACGAGCTTTCATATTAATTAGGTAGATCAAGCTTCTTTTTTTTTTTTTGGCATAAGTAGATGTGTAGTTCTTGTAAAACTAAGGAGTTATGAGATATAGTGTGAAGTCCTTCTTATGTATATTGCTCATATTGTTCTATTTGGGCCTTAGTTATATGATATAAATGTTATAAGTTACAGTCAAGATAATATGTTTGTGTTTTAAGTTCCATAAAAAAAAAATACAAGTATGCCAAGCAAACCACTTGATAAAGCTCTCAAATAAACTCTAACAAGATGTTGTCCATTAACATTCAACCAAAATCGTTTTCAATAAAAATTCATAATCAGTTGTTTGTGTCTTTTTTGGACGACTTGTCCAGATCTTCTACTAATTTTCAATATATTAATAAAGGAAAATCTGATCTTTTTCTTTTTCTTTTAGTTTTTTTGAAATAAGTTTCTTCTACTATGGAGGTCGTATTTTTGCTTATAGTATCAGTTCTTGTCTAAATTTATAGATATTATTTTATTTGAATTAGTTAATATATTACACTTGAAGAGGTAAATTTAACACAGTAAATTTTCTCGTGGATCTTAAGTGCTTAATCCATCACATTATAGGATAATTTTTATATAGCATATTGAGCTTAAGAAAGAAAGTAATTTATTAGAGAGAGTTTAAGTTTGCATGTTCATGCATTAATCACTTCAGAGAAAGATATTTCTTGAAGGATCTACTGGTAATCGTTTGATGAACAAAATCACTATTAAATATAAAATTTCTTTGCATAAATGCGATGATATGTTAGTCTATGTTTCAGGATCCACTTATTTCTTCAATATCTACTATAATATTGGCTATCATCAAGCTAGTATCGAATTAGGAGATGAATGGAAAATAACTTATAAACCCAATGATTGTATGCGCGGTTAGTGACATCTTTTGGCTATTTCAATATATTTAGCATCTTTGTGAGATTGATAAATAATGTTCTAGAATCATCCTATGGAAAATTTTTGGTTGTATATTATGATGATTTTGCTATTTTTTGTCATGAGGACATATAGATTACCTTCAGAAAAATTTTCAATAACTAAGTGAAACTTCACACGATTTCGAGAAATTTTTTTTTTTTTAATGATTGAATGAGACTATCTTCTTAGGGTTTGCTATTTATTTTACTAAACATAAACCTGACTAAAAATTCATGGCATTTGAATATGTCCTATTTCTACTTGCATTTGGGTTAGAAGTTTTCTTGATTTGACAACTTTTACAGAAGGTTCATTAAGAATTTCAATTGTGTTACTGATTTTCTAATTGTTTTATCTAAAATTTATAAATTTTCTTTGACCCCAGTTGCTTGAAAAAGATTCTGAGTAAATTTAAGTCTTAATGAGTTTTTCTCCCTACTAGAACTTTCTGATTTTATAAAAATCTTTGAGATCATGTATGATGCCTTTAAACTCAATAACATTTGTTTTAGTGAAAATTTGAACAAAGCACAACCATATTCTACTTAAGATAGAATTTTGTGCTACCATTCAAGGACTTGGACATTAGAGAAACTACCTTTTTCATAAGGATTTTACATCAAATTGTAATCATCAAACACTAAAATTTATGTTTCTAAAAGAAACTTCATAATTAACATGCTTTGTGGGTAGAATATTTGTAAGATTGCTCCTTTGTTGAATCATAAAATGGGCATTCTAAACAAATTTGATATACCCTCTCTAGGGTTTTTTAAGCATTTTTTTTCTTACACTCCAATATTCTATATTTATCAAATTAAATATTACTGATTCTTTTCCAGATTTTAACCGTCTTTTTGTTGAGTTTAAATCAAATTTGTTTATGGGTAATTCTTATTTTATTAGCAATGGTTTTTTATTTTGAGGAACTCATCTTCAACACTCCTCTTTAGGGTTCTTATTTCAAAGTAACGTGGTGGTGAACTTGTTGGTTACTTTGGGAGAAAACAATAGCTTTAGTTGAACATAAATTTCCACTAGCCCTCCCTTATGAAAGTTATAGCTGGAGTAATATCATGCTGTTTCACTTGTAGACAAACAAAATCTATAAACTAATTAAGGGAAATACATAGTATTATTTGTTACCTACAAGCTAAGTGATGATATTTTTGTGGGTTTTGTATTAGAAAAGCTGAAGAGACCAAGAGGATTTGATTTTATCTTTGTAATTATTGATAGGTGCTCTCAAGTGACACTTTTGCTTTCTCATAAAACTAATGACATGTCACGTATTACAAAATATTTTTTAAAGAAATTATTAAGCTTCATGATTTTTCATCTAGCATTATATTTATAGGGTTTTTAATTTTATTTCTCAGTTAAAAAATTTATTGATGCTGGTGGGAACAGAACCTAGATTTTTGTTAACACTTCATCCTTTACATTCAGAGGTAAACATAAGTTGTTAATGGGACATGAGTCAGTCTTTTGAGATGGTAGCAGGGAAACACCTCGGGAATTGGGATTTATATCTACTTATATTTGAATTTGCATATAATAGAATAATGTGGAAAATAACTTATAAAATTTCATTTGAGTTTGTCTATAGATATAATACTAAAAGATCCCTTGACATTGTACATATATCAACTTATGCATTACCTTACACTGTATTTACTTTTTCTAAGATTTTATTGTTCTTTATAATGAAGTGAGACAAAAAATAGAGAAAACAATGACAAACTTGTTGAAAGAATCAAGCTAAAGAGACCTACTAGAGGCTTTAAAGATAGTGACAATGTATTAGTTGGCAACCGATCAAAACAATATAATTCTCATAGATTCAAAAAGCTACAAACAAGGGATCAAAACAATATAATTCTCATAGATTCAAAAAGCTACAAACAAGGGATTACGATCCTTACAAAATTGATCCTCGCAAAACTAATAGGAAAATTAGAACAAATACTGTTATTTAGATTCTCTAGCATGCATGCTTATAAGTCCAGTTTTAATATAGAAGATTTGTTACCATACAAATGAACATTACAAGCTGGAGCTTTAGAGACTAACATTTTTGTTATTTAATCAAGTTTCTCAACCATCTATCTTTTTTTGAGGTGATATCGCATCATTTCATATGTTGCTCCAATAGATGGCACATATTAATATAGATTTTTAATCAGATGAAAGAATCAACCTGCACTTAAAGACACTTGGGTGAGTGTAACTAGAGAGCTTAGTCCCATATTTGGTGGATTACCATTTGGATTTTAGCTTTTTATTGAAGATTTTTTTTAAGACCAAGAACTTAATATAACATCACTAAAAATATATCACATAAACCAATCACAAGAGCCATGCCAAGAGATAAATAATAAATAGCCTTGTTTTGAATAAAAAGTTTACTTTCATAAGCTTATCACTTTTTTATTTTCTTTTTTATGAAAGAGTAAGTAGGAATCTTGCATGCTTTATTTGTCACTTTTTGCATGAATTTGAGTACAAGTTATATAAATTTATGCACGGTGATGTGGATACCATATTCTTAGTCTTTGTTTGGCTATTGGATCACATAAAAGTCAAGTGCATGGAAGTTACATTTTAGCTCTCCGTAGTGCAACTTATGAAATTATTAAAATTGAAAATTTCCTCCAAGGAGGAGAAGAAAATGTTGGCCGAAGAAAGAGGAGAGTGAAAGTGCTAGAAGTTAAGATATACTTATGACATAATATTATATAGTGATAAATATTTGTAACTCATATTTTATGTAACTTTATTTAATTTTAACTTTGTCGTGTATTTTTTTCGTATCCTTACATTCTTATTGCTTTTAATTTTCTTCGTAATATAAAGTCTATATATAATCATGAAATGTTAGAATATAATTCAATATTTTCTTGAAACATAATATGATATTATTCTATTATTCTCCAAATTTAGCTTTGTGACAAGTTTTTATTTTTGTTATTATTTTTTTTTTTGTTGAGGTTTAAGTGATACCCATCATTTGATGAAGAGATAATCCAATTACTTTCATTGTAGTTTTTTTCTGTTGCCTGTGATCTTTTTCGAAATCTTTCAGAGTTATAGCATCACTTCATCAGTGTACTCCACAGATATAATTATTATAATTGTGATATTAACCGCTTGAGCAGTAATTTAAATCATTTTGATTTTAGTCAATTTGTTGTTATGCTGTTAAACTTTTGGTAATTTTATATATACATCTCAGTTTTGTTTTTCATTTAATTGGGCTCCTCACCCCTTAATCTTAGGCGCTTGACTAATCAGCTTTGGCAATTGGTTGTAGATATTTTATGGAAGAGTGTTAGGACTAATGGTGGTCGCGGTGGAAATACTTTTTCCTCTTGCCTTGCCTTTATTGTTTCCATGTTAACCATCCTTCTGAGTATTGCGAGGAGAAATCTGCTCATCCATCCTCTGCTCAACATGTTTTCACANTCATGTTAACCATCCTTCTGAGTATTGCGAGGAGAAATCTGCTCATCCATCCTCTGCTCAACATGTTTTCACATTGCTTACCACTCCTGTGATTTCGTCTTTCAGATTGATTATTATTTCTTAGGAATTATTTCATTGACTACTTAAAGAGTAGCAACCATCTGGTTGAGCCTAGGCGCACTATCAAATTGATTTTGAAAATTTTGCCTACTCAAAACTCTTCATGAGATCCAATGTTCAAGTTCTCAAGTGATAGGTTTTTTGTAAATGATGTCACACTTTATAACATTGGCATAGAAATTTGGAGCCAAGTGAAANACCTGTGATTTCGTCTTTCAGATTCATTATTATTTCTTAGGAATTATTTCATTGACTACTTAAACAGTAGCAACCATCTGGTTGAGCCTAGGCGCACTATCAAATTGATTTTGAAAATTTTGCCCACTCAAAACACTTCATGAGATCCAATGTTCAAGTTTTCAAGTGATAGGTTTTTTGTAAATGATGTCACACTTTATAACATTGGCATAGAAATTTGGAGCCAAGTGAAACAACCTACAAGTGTAACAAATAAGCATAGTGAAATATTTAGTACAAGGTGTAGCTAGATGTGTGAGCAATCATACTAGTGAGCATAGCATTAATGTCTACCCCACTACACAATCTGAGAGTCTTATATCATCAAACACAGAAGCAATAAGCATTAGTGTCCACAAAAGAATGACGATGTTGATTAATTAAAAAATATATGTAATNTAGCATTAATGTCTACCCCACTACACAATCTGAGAGTCTTATATCATTAAACACAGAAGCAATAAGCATTAGTGTCCACAAAAGAATGACGATGTTGATTAATTAAAAAATATATGTAATGTGTAAGAGTATTAAATTTTAAGCATAACATGGAAGATTACTCAACACAAAATCACAATTGTATATAAAGCGTCCATCATCACATTAACATTCAACCAAGCAATAAAATTATAAATAAATGTAAAGAAAATATATCTGACTATAGAGCATGGGATACGACATTTTATGTATTTTGACACCCAATCGGCTTGCATCTATTTCTAATTTCTAATTCTCACTCGGATTAGGATTCCACCAGTTATCGCTTCTGAACTTTTTTTATCTTTAAGGTAGTGGAGAAGATGTGATGGTTAAATCATTTTCTGAAACTGCTTTGTCTAGTGCAGGAATCAGTGAGTCTTATATTAGCTTTTGTAGTTGTAAGGAATAAATAAATATGCTAACTTAATGTATATATATACCCTAAATTTATCACATTATTAACTTACAATTAAACTCTTAGATATTATGGCTAAAATAAAAGTTAGGTAGTTTGGATGTGTAACAAATGGTAAAAAATGTGCCCATTAGAGAGGTTGATAAATTCAATGTTAAAAGGATTAGAAAAGAAAAACACATGAATAAGAGCTATTCAAAATGATTTATGAAAAATAGATTTAACACCTCATACAATACTTAACAAGAATTAATGATGTTGATTATGACTCTTTCATACATATTGCATCACTTAATACTTTCTTGAAATGTGAAGATTCAACAATTTGTTTTTTACGGAATAAAATGCTGAAAAGATGAGAGATTTTATAGGCACTTTGTAATAGCATGGTATAACAATCGAATAAAGGTATATTTTATCAAATGTTACTTCCATACTAATATTTGTTTCTTGAGCTTGTTGATAGAAATCAATGCCTAAGTAAATTAAGTGCCGCATAAATGAGATTGCTTTGATTGGTGTTTGTAAAACTAGAAATAATCGAATGGAAAATAGTTGTATTAGACGGTGAGAAGGGGCCTTGTTAATTTGAAACTAACGGGACTTGACTCACGTGATATGAATTAATGGAGAAGGATAAGTCATTATGCTATACCCACATAATCTGGGTGAGGCAATAATAATGATCAATGAAAATATTATTCTAGAAGTAGCTGACGGAATAATTTAGGATTTTCAGACATGATGTTTATAAATTTCTGCTGGACTTTTAGCTTTAACAAAAAAAAAGTTGATTTCTTATTTGTTTTCTTGAACATAATGTTTTTTTCTTCTAAGCCATCTGTATGTTGCACACAAGTTATTAAGTACAAGTTTCTTGATTTATATTTCTTTTTTAAATACTTTTATTTTCTCAATTAAATTTTATGGTCGGATATTAACTTTTTTTCTAAACAAAGGTTTGTTATCGACAATAATTTCAACTTCATTACTGTCACGGTTGTAGATGCAGGCTTTAGCAGTTCATGCTTCCTTGTAATTTAATTCTAATTGATAATTTCTGTTTCAACTTCATTGCTGTCACGGTTGTAGGTGCAGGCTTTACCAGTTCATGCTTCCTTGTAATTTTATTCTAATTGATAACTTCTGAGGTTGAGTTGTTGGTGCATATTCTACTTGATGGATCTGATTTCTATCTTTGTTAGATTCATTCATTTAGTCAACTAATTCTGATTTGGGGATGAATTTTACTTTGGTAATCATAGAATTAATGACCATGTACGTTAGAAAACTATCGCTATAATAGTTGGCATGAACAAATTGGTATATCATTAACAATGGTGGTAGAGTAATTTTTAAAAAAATGAAAGCAGTTTAATCCTTATTTGAAGTTGATCTCCTTAAGCTTGAGAATGCTTACAAATAAAGGTTTTCTTTCCCATCAGCCATTTACTTGGGGCAGAAACAAGTGTTGTAGGCATGTAATGCTAGAGTGGATTTTGGTTTACTCAATTGTGAAAGGGATCCTAGGGAGCAGGATTACCTCTTGAAATAGGGAGCCCCGAGAAGAGGGATGGCATAGGTAGCAAAAGCATAGGCATAGATGGCATTTATGGGAATGGCACAGGCAGAAGATTGGGAGACTCATCTATCAGGCTGGATGAAAACTCGTCAGTCAACTTCGAAGCAAACTACTTGTTGGCATCAAGGCAAACTTGCGAATTGAATCCAAAGGAAGGCTCAGTTACCAGGGGGATGGAGAACTCCTAGATTCATAGCACACTTGTCGGACTTGTCGAACTTAACAATAGTTGCATGGGATTAGGAGCTGCTCAGTGACTTCCCCTGGAAGAATAGATGTCTTTCGTTCAACTACTGGAAGAATAGATGTCTTTCGTTCAACTAACTGGTCGAGTACTAGCCCATGTTCGTAGGGTATATGCCCATTATATTTTATAGCGAGTAATCGAATGGTCTTGCTTTGTACTTTCTTGGGTACATAGCCCATTCTGTTGCTTTTCTGCTTATAAGCTGATCCCCTTCCATAAATAGTGGGTTGTGGGGAGAGCAACATTATGCAGCCTAGCCTAAAGTTATTGTACTATTGAGCTTTTGGTCGATTTCTTACTCTCTTTTTACTCTCTTATTTACATTTCCATTTAGGATTCTCTTTTTTCCTTTATGCTAAGTAAAGTTTTGGTGTAACCCATGGACAAACAAATCTGAATTCAACATTATCAAAGGTGTGTTTGAGGCTCTGTTTGGCGCAGCTGCAGAAGCTGCAGCTACGCTGTTCCATGAAGCTGCTGCTGGAAAACTGACTGTCTGTTTGTTGCAGCTGTGTTAAATTAACTGTGGGGCAGCTGTTTCTGAAAAAATGACAATTTTGCCCCTGTTTTGTAAAGTTGTTTAAAACAAAATCGTATCAACCACATATTTGATACTTCAGAAGCAGAAAATGTGTCTTAAAATAATTCATTCTGAAACCATGAAGATGCACTTTTCCCAATTGAGAACAACATACCCCGTAATATCTATATCTATTTATTAGGGAAGCCCGAAGACAATTTTATTAATCACAAGCAAAAGTACAGAAGAGGGTGAATAGGTCCCACTGAAAAACACAAAAAATACATTACTCACCCATAGGGTCCCATTCATCTAATATACAGCTCACACAAAATATCATCCAAAAAGTTACATGCATACCCAAAAAATTCCTAAAGCTCAAATTCGACATAATTCCATAAAAAAAAGCAATACAAAACTCCTCATCTGACCAGTTGTTCTCATCCATCACAGTACCTTGCGGCCAATTTAGATTACATGCTACAACAGAAATGGATGAAACAACCACAACTCTTTTCATATTCGTCTCCGAGCATGCTTTGAGAACATTTTTTGTACCCATAACAACAGGGCTTATTAATTCCACCCAAAGCAAATTTCTTATCAGAGAAAGTGAGCAATTTGGACTACAAATAGGTTCACAGAATAGTACCGACAAAACATAAATCAAACACTTAATACCTCTGGACTTGTAATTCCACTTAATACAATAGGGCTAGCAGCATGGAAGACTCCTTGGCAACTAGAAATGGCCGTCTCAATAGCATCATAGTCAAGCAAATTTGCCTTAAAGAGTCGCAGATTTTCTTCCGCCTTGTCCAACTTCTTCAAGTGGGCGTTCTTTTCATCGCCTTGGACACATCAAAGTTCAATAAGCCTTTCAATTTTATCAGGACAGTGCTCAATAGGACAGTGCATTAGAGAAATTTATCAAGTCAATTTAAGGGCTCAAAGTATAACAAGTAAATGAAGAGTCAGGTACTGCAAGATTGGTTGGATTTGAACAAGATTGGTTGGATTTAAGCTAAACCTAGCTTAAATCCTGCCTAAAAACAGCCACTTCAAGTGAAAAAGTGTTCTTAATATATTGAGATGAAGAAGAACAAACAATTTATGTAGCACATGAAGCACGTCATGAAGATAAAAGAGACTGATTTTTCATAACAGAGAAGAGAAAAATGAAAAAGATAGGCAGTAGTACTCAGATCTCTAAGCTTGTCGTGGAACACGTAGCCCCTGGAGAGGGGAAGCTTTACAAGCCAGGAGGCGATGAAATCTCCTGCTCCAGTCACAAAGAATACATGCCCAATAAACTATGGCATAACACAAAATTAATTCTTTGCTACAAAATCAAGATCAAGGGATGCCCAGTATGTTTGATCATGTCCCATAAATTATAACAAACCACTGTTGTCAAAATAGGCACAAGCCTATGATTACCTAAGATGAAAGTTCTAAATAAAATCATCTAATAGTTGTTTCCACATGCAGTCATTCTAGCAAAATGGGAAGAAAAATAAACATAACTAAATAAATTAATGAAAATATTCAAGGATGAGACAAACCTTTACCTCAAGTTGTGCTGAATTAGGAAGTATAACAGGTGTAAATGACAGTGAATGCGGGCATATTGGTGTAAAGAACATGTAAGGAACATTTGGGCAGACCTGCATTTTATTTTATACTAGTTATAAAGCATTTTCTGCAAAGGGGAAGACACAAATTAATTTTCGATACTTTTCAGTTAGTACAAGGGACAACAAACAATCTCGACTGCCAGCATTTCCTTGAGCATTGCTTTATATACTGGTACCAAACTTATATCTTAAGCTATTGAACCCCGAATTTTTACTTAAAGAATTTTGTTCATTACATGCATACTACCCAGTTCCTATGTAATTACATTTCAAACACATAAACTTTGCTTTTAACATTTATAACACCAGAAATTCTCATATTTCATCAAAAATAAGAGTTTTCCACTAAGCATACATAGTCTTCCCCAAAGACTTCTGCTTTACCTTCAAGGAGTTTTCCACTAATCACTCATTTTCAATAAATTCCACAAAGACTCCAAGGAGGAGTGCATTCTGAAAAATCAGACAATCAAATTAACTCTACACGTTGATTGTAATAAGTGTTTTCCACTAAGCATTCATGCAAAACAAAATTATATGTGAACAATAACAAGAGAAGCAGAAGAAGGCAGATATCAGAAAGTTTCTATGGAGGGAGTTGAAGGGCAGTGAAGCAGAGTTACCTTTTTCTGGAAGAAGGTGAGGCTTTATGCTTCAAGCGACGATGGAAGAAGCTCAGGGGGACAGAATGCTTCGTGAGGGGGCTTGACGCTATGCGAGATGATCGGCAGAAACGAACGGGAAGGAAGCGAGATGAGACGCTATAAGGCTAAATTGGTCTTCTTCGGCTTTGCAAGACGCTAGGGCAGGGGCCGGTGTCGCGATACGAGGGGCAAAAGGGGCAATATTTGATCGATACGAGGGGCAAAAGGGGCAAATTTGCGGCGGGCGGCCGCTAACGCGAGAATCAAACGACCAA
>JXCR01133034.1:5598-23758 GCA_002079205.1 Phalaenopsis hybrid cultivar
AAATCAATTTTCAATAGTCAAGAAACTAAATTAGAGTAATGTAAAACTCCGAGACTAAATTAGCCCCATCCGATTAGTTGGGACTAATTTAGAGCATTGTAAAACTCCGAGACTAAATTAGTCCTTTCCGAATAGTTGGGCAACCATGCTTTGCCATTTAAATCTATCAAAATATTTTATAAGAAAAATAAGAACTCATGTTCAAATTTTCATACTTTTTTCATGAAAGTGATGTGAGATGTGTGTTAATGTTCAAATAAGGATATATAACTAGATATATAGAATTAGAAGCTTATGAATACTAACATGAGAGTTTAAGCAACGAAAAACAGTGTATATAAATAACTCGATGAAGTGTATGTATCATTCGAGAAGAAATTCTTTTTTTTTTTTTTTTTGCTCCTAGGATGGAATCACCATTGTATTGCAATTCAGATTTCAAAATTATCACCCCAAATATAAAATTAAAACAAGGGGCATTTACAAACATACCACACAGAATTTATATGCATTTAAGTATCTAACACCTCAACATTGTTCACTGCATTTATATAACCTAAATCTCCAATAACACATAAAAAATACCACTATTTTAACTTATAAAAAAGTGGAGTATTCCTTCTCATGCATAGATAAGGTGGGCATCTATGTAAAAATTGAAGTTTGGGTAAATACATAAGAATTGAGTGCTATTTATTAGGTATTCCTTGAGAAAATCTATCCAAATTAACCAGATAAAACTTAGGACTTCATGCACCAAATCTATCAAAATTCATGCACCAAACATACTGTTTATCCTTAATTTTCAAGGCAATCGAACATAAAGTATTTAAACCTGGGAAGACTTACATACATACCACTCATGTATTCACATATTTAACACCAATACTTCAATTTTTATATGCATGCCATCAAATTTATGCTTGAAAAGATGTATTTCACTTTTGAAAGTTAAAATAGTGATNAGAGCTAATAATAATATCATGGTTATTCAAAAAAACTTTTACGCTAGCTGTCGACTACGTAACACAAGCCCCACTTTTTGCATTAGGGGCTTGGAACAGGGCAATGGCAAATGCAAAAAAAAAAAAAAGTTTAGCATGGTCCCACTACTATTCAAATATTAGCAATTTTGTCCCAAAAGTTTGCAGTGCTCTAATTTAGTTCCCGTGTTGTTGAAAATTGATCTTAGTTGGTCCCTCGTGTAGGAAAAAATATTATGTCCGGAGTCTAGACTCAAGTTGCGTCCGAACAACGGCTACGATCAACTTAAAGGAGCAGAGGAAAAAAAAAGAAAACAACATCCGGTGGATAGCAAACGTTGTCCGGACGCAAAGTCCAGATTCCGGAAATCATGCACAAAAATGATCCCAATTTACACCCTTGATAATGTAAAATTGATCTCAATTTAGTCACCGAGGGACCAACTGAAATCAATTTTCAATAGTCAAGAAACTAAATTAGAGTAATGTAAAACTCCGAGACTAAATTAGCCCCATCCGATTAGTTGGGACTAATTTAGAGCATTGTAAAACTCCGAGACTAAATTAGTCCTTTCCGAATAGTTGGGCAACCATGCTTTGCCATTTAAATCTATCAAAATATTTTATAAGAAAAATAAGAACTCATGTTCAAATTTTCATACTTTTTTCATGAAAGTGATGTGAGATGTGTGTTGTTCAAATAAGGACATATAACTAGATATATAGAATTAGAAGCTTATGAATACTAACATGAGAGTTTGAGCAATGAAAAACAGTGTATATAGATGACTCTATGAACTGTATGTATCATTAGAGAAAAAATTCTCTTTTTTTTGTTTAGCTCCTAGGAATATAATCACCATTGTATTGCAATTCAGATTTCAATATTATCAACCCAATTATAAAATTAAAACAAGGGGCATTTACATACATACCACACCAAATTCATATGCACTTACATATCTAACACCTCAACATTGTTGTCTGCATTTATATCACCTAAATATTTAATAACACATAAAAAATACCACTATTTTAACTTATAAAAAGTGGAATATTCCTTCCCATGCATAGGTAAGGTGAGCATCTATGTAAAAATTGAAGTTTGGGTAAATACATAAGACTTCAGTGCTATTTATTAGGTATTCCTTGAGAAAATCTATCCAAATTAACCAGATAAAACTTAGGACTTCATGCACCAAATCTATCAAAATTCATGCACCAAACATACTGTTTATCCTTAATTTCCAAGGCAATCGAACATAAAGTATTTAAACCTGGGAAGATTTACATACATACCACTCACTTATTCACATATTTAACACCAATACTTCAATTTTTATATGCATGCCATCTTATTTATGCTTGAAAAGATGTATTTCACTTTTGAAAGTTAAAATAGTGATATTTTCTTATGTGATATGATATATTTGGATGTTAAAAATAAAAAAAATTAAATGTAGGTGTTAGATATGTAGATAAATTAAAACTGGGTGGTATGCATGTAAATTCCCCTTAAACTTAAAACGAATATATTCTTGCCTGCTTTGTTGAGACCGGGGCCAAGAAGGCGGGGAATTTGTTTGATGATGGCTTCGGACGCTAGGAAAGCATGATATTTCTTAGCAAGCTTTTTGACAAGCTTTTTGTTCTTATTCATTTTCTTCAGCCCTTCAACATCCATCCACTCCAAACCTATCTTCTCAGCCTGTATATAAAGGAATTAGCTAATGCCATCACACAACATTTTCAATGTAAATTTTTGAACAGCAAGAATAATGGAGAAGAAAGGCATTTAGATACACAACGCCCAATTCTTATGTATTTACATATCTAGCACCTAAACTTTCATTTCTTGCATTTATAACACCCAGATCATTCAAATCCCATAAAAAATAACATTATTTTAACTTTGAAAAGTGAAATACACCTTTACATGAAGGTGGAATATATGTAAAGATTAAAGTTTAGGTGTAAAATATGCAGAAAGATAAGAATTGAATGGTATGCATGTCAATCTTCTCACCCAATAAAGAAAAGGGACATTTACATACATACCAACTAATTCTTATGTATTTATATATTTAAAATCTAAATTTTGATTTTTTACTTTTGTACCACCCAAATCTTTCATATCCCATAAAAAAAAATTAAAAAATAAAAAACTCCCGCTATGTTAACTTTTAAAATTTGAAATATACCCTAAACGCAAAGGTAAGGTAGCATATATGTAAAAACTAAAGTTTAGGTGTTAGATATGTAAATAGATAAGAATTGAGTGGTATGCATGTAAATCCTCTCAACCAATAAAGAAGAGGGAAATTTACATACATACCACCCAATTCTTATGTATTTACATATCTAATTCCACAACTTTGATTTTCACATTTATACCACCCAAAACTTTCATATCCCATAAAAAATAGCATTATTTTAACTTCTAAAAAGTGAAATACCCCTTTACATGCATAGGTATGGTGGCATAAAAATTAAATTTCAGGTGTTAGATATGTAAATCGATAAGAATTGAGTGGCCTCAATGTAAATGTTCTTAAAGAAAAATTTATGCTTTCCATATTAACCACTAAAGCCACAATTTTTATGCAAAAAAACATATAAAAGGCATGCAATAGAAATGGGAGCGATTATTTACCTCTTCGACATGTTGGGCATCGCCGAGCATGCAGACCTTCATCTTGGGACGAGGAATATGGGGTAGCTTAACGGAGCCACTAAAGCGCTTATCCTTTTGAGGATCATAATTTTTCAGTCCAATTTGCAGTTCAATAGTTTCCGTAAAGTTGCGCTTTTTTTCACGAGAGTCGCTGACAAGTTGGGATATTGCTTCCCTCAAAACATCACTCTGTAACTTACTGCAGACATTAAGCATGAAAGTTAAATGCAGCTATGATTCACATCAGCTAAAAATTATGATATATCGTCTTATTCATTATTAAAATAAGGATCTTTTATAAGCCATTTGGCCACAAGCCTACAAATTTATAAGTAGATTTTAATAAATCCTGTAATTTTGTTTTTACTAAATCCGTAATTTTAGCTCAAATAAAATTTACTAAGTCCTGAGGATTTAAATACTGAAATTCAAGTAAACTAAGTGGCTGTTATTTTCATGATTTATATTTAAAATTATTTAAGTAAATATAAGAATAGAATATAATTAAATCTAAAATCGGCCCGCCTATTATGACAGTGAGATGTTATTGTTTCTTAGTTGAAGTAATTAGATCACATTTTCTATATTGATTCAACTTAAAAGGAGCGGGCCAATGACAAGTATAAAATTAGCAATTTTCTTGAACAATCTCCACAAATTGGAGAAAATATTTTGTCCGGACACTGCACATCCGGACGGCTAATCACCAGCCGCCACGTCGCCATACACCTTATCAACGGACAACGTGACAGTCGGTGGTTGGCCGTCCAGACGTGTGGACATCTGGACGGAATATTTTTTTCCACAAATTGGGTGCAAAACAATAACTCATACATACAATGCATGCTGACAAACATTAGCTTCTCAAAATCACTCCTTATTAATATCCAATGAAGCAATCGCGGATGAATTCAATAATTGGGTAAGTGATTGAGCGAGTAAATTGACGAACAATCTCCGCAAATTTAACGCAAAAAATATGACAGCCTAAGGAGGCAGTTAAGGATGAAGTCAACGAATGGGAAGCGGATAATGAGTTCTAAGATCCTTAAACTTGATGGTTTTCCAATGCTTACTCCCTCTAACTCATTTAAATTTTGGGTAATGTGCATGTTTTATTACTAAATTCACAGTTTATCTTAAAAAAGAGATGAATGAAATCGTCGGTAGGGTTTACTAAACACAAAAAAACTATTTGCCAAATCTCATTTAATCCAAACTTAAATCCTGAAACCAACAGGTTGTTTAGTAGCAAAATACTAACAAATTTGAGGTCATTCAATCTTAGGTGTGTTTACATACACAGCACAAATTCTTATGTATTTGCATGTCATACCTAAATATTTACACACACAGCATTATAACAACTTTTTAAAAGTCAAAAACACATTTTCCTGTATAGTTTTAAAGCACCAATGTGATGTGTGTGCATAAATGAAAGTTTAGGAGTGAAATATGTAAATACGCATGAATTGTATGCGAGGCATGTAAATTTCCCTAAATCATATTGTTAGGTGAAATCACAGGTATCAAATGGGAGAAAAAATCTTTCTTCACTGAAGAGCAGCAAAATGGGAAGGGGATCTGAGCTCCCAACCGGATTATTCCAATAGTTTAGATAGGGGGAATGCTTCTAACTTCTATCTAAATCATAAATCCTGTAGAAAAAAAAAATTACCCGTATTTGATCTGATCTAACAATCTTCACACCAAATATATTTCAAGATTTAGCCCGCCCAGGATTTACTCTAGCCCAAACAGCCCCTTGAGCGGATTGCAATCAGGACACGGTTTTAAGAATAAATCTATGCATTCCGCAAGAAAACTAACACATCTTACATAAACGATTAACCAAAATAATTAAATCTCAGTCTCAGACTGTTATTGCACGTACGGCAGCGAAAATATAATAAAATTAGAAGAATTAACAAGAAGAAAACAAAACCTCATAGTTCCAAGCCGGACTTAGCTGCTAAATTTTCTGCAATTGAAACAAAACGAATCAAGCGTTAGCATAGCAGAAACAGAAATCGAAACTTAATAATTTCAAAGCAATGGCGTATACAAGCACGGTAATCCTTGAAGAAGAAAATTAGGCAAAATATGTAAGGTGAACGGAAATTACTCGTCGGAGAGAATGAAAAGTGGCCGCTGGGTTAAGGTCGAGGAGGACAGGAAACCCTAAATCGTAAGCCGGCTATCATTTATAGTTGGTGCGCCGGGGGTCCGATGGCACAAGTTAAGAGGATTCAGGGTTTGTTTATAAGTTTATTAGGAGATACCAAATTTTGTAAATACACATTTTATGATTATTGAAAATGATAAATCTTATAAATTGTTTGGCAATAAATGTAACAAATTTAGTTAAATTCTGTAAGATTACTTCATAATTTGTTCTGAGTTTAGAAATCTATTAAAAATTTATGATTCATACAATACAAAGGTATAATAAATTTTCATTTATATGATTATTATGATAGAAATTAATTATTAAATTTAATTAAATTGGATAGACATTTTTATTTCTAAGTGTCTAAATAAAAAATTAGTATTTATTAATCTAACTATTAATTAGGTAGTTTAATATTTATCAATTAATATTTTAATTACTTATTAATTACATTAATTAACAATTTTTTACATATGGTGGAATCCATCTGAACGTTAAATCATGACCATTGATACCCTTTCAGTGGAAGTTGGTGTAAAAGTGAGAGTTAATCCGTCAGGTGTGGATCAAGGGCTGGTTGATGATAGTCGGCTTTCAGGATAGGCTGGACTGTTGGAGGTAATAAACATCCATCCGACCCAAGCAAACTCTCAGGGGAGGTGATTGACAGGCGTCAGATATCCATTGGATCACTAGGGAATCGGTCACGCGAGTTCGAAGACTCCTTTGGGGGGCGACTGGATTCATGCACAATGAAGATGTGCAAGGTATGCTCGCTTGAGTTAAGAAGGTGGATAGGTTTGAGGGAGAGGTAGCCACCCTTCATGCCCCGACGACTGTTCTCCATGCTGAGATGGTTGCTCTTCGCGGGAAAATGGTTACTTATTGTGTTGAGCTCTCGATCGTTCGGGAAACATCCTCTACCTCTCGTATTCAACTACCATAGGAAGAGCATATATGTTTGGGTTAAGGAGAGAAGTGTTGTATAAAATGATGATTCAATGAGGTTATAACAACTGAAGCGTCGGGTGATAAGTGATAACACTGTTAAGCTTTTTTTCTCTCAAAATATACGTTGAGATGTATTTGTAATTACTTTCATGAAATTAAATAAAATTTATATTTTATCTCAATTATGTGTCCAATGTGATTATGTGGTTTCAAAAGTGTTAAATGACATCCGAGCCTCCGTGACAGTTCATATTCCTGTCCCACCTTATAAATAGGGATCGGGGTTTTTGAGATCTCACGCTCAACATTTCGGCTCTATTCTCATCACTGAGGCGTCCATAATGTCAGCAAGTTACGTGGTGCATATTGATGGCTCTTGCGTCTTTAATTTGTCGGCAAAACTATCAATGGTGACAAGTGATGATCGATATGACAACAAAACCTTGCCATAAATGAGTGAGGGGCGACAATTGTCAGCTCATCAATATCTTGATTCTGAGGTGCTCAGTTTGATACTACGGTTATAGAAGTTTAAGAGTTTGGCGATGAGTTTGATAATATCTTGATTAAGCTTTAGGAGGCCTTTGTTCCCGAGAGATTGAACATGAATGGGCAACTATTGTCAAGGCCGCCGAAAAGCAACCACGGGCGAAAGCATCACATCCCAAAGTTATTGTTGTTTTTGCCCGTCAAACAAAATCCAGGTTGTTCCTGAGTATGAGATTATTTGTATTGGGAATACACTGAAGGTGTGAAAATATTTTTTTCAACGTATGACATCGTATATGTTGTTCAAGACATTTCTACAGACGAATTAACACTTGTTACATAAAAATTAAACCTTTCTTCTCAGGTTTCGGGACTTTTAGCACGCGGTGCGATGATTCTGCGAATAAGCCCAGAATGTTGGCGTCGAGCAATGCGATCGAAGAGGCCTTGGTTGAGAGGACAAAGGGGCTAGTGACTCCCGACGTGGCTGACACCTCCTTCGTATACTTGAAGGTGAGAGGTGAGGCGATTCTTAGGCCGGTCAGGAGTCCGAGCACCAGAAAAAATAATCCCTCAAAGAGTTGGGGATGCTCCAACAGTTGACAATGAGATCAGGCTTCATTAACCTCCTCAGACAAAGCGGAAGGGTTTTCTACTCTAGTGGATCCCTTCCCCGAAGGAGGAGTTGAATGCGTGGTCCGGTTTTGTCTCGTGGTCTGCCATGGTGAATACAAAAAAGGACAGGTATTTTGAGTCTTTGATGTTTGTGGAATGTCCTTAGGTCCTTGTAGAGGTTGCTGGTCCCGAGCCTTTGAAACTGTATTGAAGGGTATTGACCTCTTTGAGCTTTCTTAATTATTTGATTTCCACCACATCGTGACGTGGGATGCGACCCGACCCACAGTTACGCAAATATTTATGTTTTTTAATGTGTCAAAAACTTGAACCAAGTAATATTTAGCGGTTAGTGAGAACAAATGTAATACAATAAAAATTAAATAAATAATTTTCTCACGAGGGGCACTACTCAAGCATGCTTATTATTTCAAGTAATATAGAATTTTTTTTTAACCCCAATATCGATCCCACGAGGAAAACGTAAACAAAAAATAATGAAATGAAATACAAAAAATTTAACTTTAAGAGAACTTTACTTGAGACTGTAGTAAAAATTTAATTATGAAAATTAAGTTTACTAAATTATACAAAATGCAAGTAAAAGTGTATGAAATGATTAAGACAATATATAAAAAGAAACTTTCTTCTTGTCAATAATTCATAATTAGTACAGGATTTCAAAATTATTTAGAAACTTAAATGTGGTATTGTGACGGATGGATGCATACCTATTCTTTATTTTATACGAATTTTGTAAAGAACATTGACTAATCTAAAATTGGTGTTGACATGTATAGTAGTGTTAGGTATGTTATAGTCTCTCACTCCTAGATTACCTACTGCGCCCTCTCTATAAGACCTACTAGCAACCCTTGGTTATAATCTCTACACCAAATTGATAAAAGAATCTAGCATTTCACTTTAAAAACAACAAATTTTCGCACATTAAATCTTATCTCTCTATCTATTTGCACTCCCCTTTGGACGATCGTCACCGCTCTTTCCAAGGTATAATGTGATACATACAAGTTAAAAAATCTCAGCCTTATAGGGTCTATAAGTTTCCTCGACAGATTTTAACAATACAAGTGACCAATTTGTAAAGTAAGTAAATATCCGGTAAAAATATCATTACAATTTTTAGGAATAAAATAAGTTATAAACAAAATCAAAATCACTTACTTAACTACTTCATAGTGTAAGGAGAAAGAGAAAAAACTACTCAAAACGCATAAGAATAACAAAACAAAACATGTTTATAAAACTTAAATCCAATGTACAAAACTAAGACAAATATATGAATGCTTATATTAAATGTTCCCCCGAACACTTCTTTGAAGTTCTCTGACTCCAAAAACACTTACAAGACTCACAAACTCTATAAATAACAAAGACTCACAAATTAAACTTCTCACGCACTTAACACGCTCACACACTATAAGACTCTATAGATTCGAATCCACTTTTTGAATTAACCCATATTTATAGAGCTTCGAAAATGACCAAGGGTTGTTTCAGTCATCTCTTCAAAATTTAACCTCATTCAATGAATATTCTAGAAAATAACTGTGGCGCCTAGGCGGTCAATCGTCGCGCCTAGGCCCCAACCAAGTTCTGCGCCTGGCGCATAGACGATAGTTCAGCTCGTATGATATTCTTTAGTTTATCACATTTTGCTCATTTTTAATGTATTTTTGCTTATTTTACTCTTAAACTTTTTTTCCTGCATCTGCAACAAAAAACATAAAAAAATATTCATTAAAGCATAATATCCTAAAAAATTAAGCATAAAATATTCACAAAAAATATATAATTTTAAGGTAGATCAGGAGGCTGCCCGCTTTCAATCCAAGGTCCTCCAGTGGGTCGAGAAAAAATAGACAACACCAAAGAGTGGACAATGGAAGTTATGAGACCTGCCATGAGGACCAAGAAGCATCTAACGCTCTTTGTAGCCAACAAGGAGTTTGAGACGATCAAATATGAAGAAATTGCCTCGACTATTAAGAAAGATAATCAAGAGCTAAAAACATCCATGACCAATGTGAAGACCTCAGAGGAGTCTATTATTGGGATGACCACTCAATTTTAGGTTGACTTCTATTTGACGATCAAATGCTTTGTGAAACAATGGTCGGTCGACCCAAAATGGGTTTATTTTACAGAGTTCTCCACACTTCTCTTCGATCCTAAGGAAAGTGCAGGGGAAGGCATTGATGCATTAACTGAGGAGAAAGGCGAGAATGAAAGCAATAGAGGACATAAAACCGCCCGACTCCATATCCCTTGTACTTTCAGAAAGAGAGATTTTTTTTCTTAAAAACAAATTGTGAATTTGTAAATTGTTTATGAAATGGAATGGGTTTTTTGGCCGATTTTTGCCTTCAATTCTCGTCTTATATTTGATGTATTTCATTTACTTGGTTTATTATTTGTGATGTCTATGACAGTTAGTTTTGATATGTGAACCAATGGATTCAAGTCTTATACCACCCCTATCTTGTTTGCTCAGTCGGATCTTCGCCTCAAATGGTATAAAAGCTGATACTTGTGGGGTGGTTCACTGGGTACTCTTTATGAAGCTTGTCGCTATTGGGTAGAGACAATCTTCAGAGGTTCACCTTGTTTGAATTTAGAGACGTATGTTTTTTTTTTATTCTTGGCATTAATTGCCGGTCTTTAGGTGTCTAATGCCAATCAAACGTCTTATGTCATTGTCGGTCACTCTAAGTATTTACTACTGACCAAACGGCTTGCACCGTTGTCGGTTTATTTTTTTATTGCGACCAACTCCCGTATTATACCTCTTGAGTTTCGATCACTCAATCAGATCTCCATGTCAGATGAGAGCAATTCCTGTGCTAAACTTATTTAAGTGGATTTTGTTGTTGCTTTCGTGGTGGTAAAGATCGATGCTCAAATCAGGGGTAATTTAGTCGGTACCATTCACGGAGCTTGTCATTACTGGGTAATGAACCACCTTCAGAGCTATATCAAACTTGATTTTGGAGATAAGTTCTTGATGCAACAACATTATAAACTATTCCTTTTGATCATTTTGTTGATTGAATGTCTTGATGTCGTTGCCGGCTTTACTACCCGGGTTATGGTTCCCTAAGTTTTGGTGAGTCGTTGAAGTGCATGAACTCCTCAAGTTCCTCAAGTTTTGTTTAAATTTAGGGTCGTGCACATAGTTAGCCAAATTGCCTTTAATATTTCTTATGTGTAAAAGTTTTCAAACTAGAAAAAAAAATTCCTTTATTATCTATTGAATATCGATATAAGAAATATTTTTAACAAAAAGTTCTTTTCAAATATTCTTCACTTCGAGTTTGGGCATTCATTTCCCTGATTTGCGAACTGTGTCTCATTGTCGTTGTTGATAAGTAGTGAAAAATCATATTAACAAATGAGGTACGTCAAGTTTGAAATGACTTTCGTACTTATTCGAGCAAGCACATTTGCTTCAATCCATTTCAAAAAGTAGTCCACGATGACTGGAAGAATTTTGTGATGGCCCTTTGATATTTCGAACAACTTACAAATGTTTAGCCCCCAAAAGATGATAGAACAATGGCCGACAATCAACTACGTCTCGTGGGCCAGTTGGTGCTGCAATGATGCATACTACTGGCATTGCTCCAATCTTTTTGAGAATTCATCTGCATTTTTCAAGAGTGTTGGTCAGAAATAGCCTCATTGTTGAATCATGCGCCTCAAGCTCTTTCGTCTAGGCTGACTCTTGCACTCTCCACAGTGTAACTCCCGTAGGAGGTCTTCCGTTTCAATTACTCCAACGCACCTTAAGCAAAGCAAATTCGTTGACTTTCGTAAAAGCTTCGCTCAATCAGGAAGTATCGAGCTGCTTTGCATTTGAACCATGTAGGGTTTGTAATTTCTTTAACATCATTTCTATTCTACAGGAAGTGGATGTAGGAAAACATCAAACTTTTTGCTCATTCAGTCTCCACTTCAGTTGCTTCAGATTCTTCAATCGTCGACTGGAATAGTCTTTGAGATGTTCCCTGTCACAAGCAAATGCATTTGAATAGGAGATTGGCCACACGACTGTCTTACATGGCGATGTGCTCCATTATAAAGTTGGCGAACTTCCAGGTCCTCGTTTGAGCTTTGTAGCGATACTTGATCATCATCTCATTAAAAACTTCAAATTCTCCTCTCACTTGATTTACCACTAGATGAGAGTCTGATTGCACCAGAAAATATTGCGTGTCCATTTTATATCCTTGATGTACCCCAAAACACAAAAAATATGTTAAAGGATTATTTACATGCGTACTACTCAATTCTTATGTATTTACATATATAATATCTATACTTCAATTTTTACATACATGCCTCCTAATTATGCATGAAAAAGTGTATTTCATTTATTTAAAGTAAACTAGAGACATTTTTAGATGCCATATGAAAGATTTGGATGTTTTGAATGTAGAAATCAAATACTAGTTAAATGTGTAAATACATCAGAATTGGTTGGTATATATGTAAATGCCCCTCATGTTAAAGCCCAAAAAAGTCCCGCTCCCTCAACTCATTTCCCCCAAAACCTTTGACGGAGCAAACGCCTCTCAGCCGACCCGAGTCACCCAAACCCCTTCGATCTTCGCTTTGGTTATCCATGTCGGATATCGATATGGNACGTGTTTTGATTGACTACGCACGTTATTTTTAGGTGCGTGCTTAATACTGATGTAATATTTCTTCAAAAAGTCCCGCTACCTCAACTCTCGTTTCCGCCAAAGCCTTCGACGGAGCAAACGCTCTCAGCCGACCCGAGTCACCCAAACCCCTTCGATCTTCGCTTTGGTTATCCATGTCGGATATCGATATGGTGGATGGGAATCTGGCTCTGAAAGAGATCCAGAAGCTGGAGGGCCACACCGATAGAGTATGGAGCCTCGCCTGGAATCCGACCGCTGGAGCCGGGGGCCTTCCACCGATGCTCGCCTCTTGCAGCGGTGACAAGACTGCCAGAATCTGGCAGCAGGGTCCCTCGGGCTCCTGGGACTGTGCGGTCTGCTCCTATCCCCACCTTCAATTTCGATTATGTATCAGCATCTTGTTTTCAAGAATAGTATCAGGTTTTGCAATTCGGAGTAGGGTTTTAGCTAGCTGTAAATTATTGTGATTCTGAAAGGCAGGCCGAGTGTCAATTATCTTTTTTACGAATCGGTGTTACATCCGACCGCCTCATACTCGAAGCTGGAGAAGTTTAACTTTATTATTGAACGTTGTCATTCAAGAGTGAAGGTCTATCGATTTCATTGCACTCACCTGCTGTTCCAGNTCCACCTTCAATTTCGATTATGTACCAGCATCTTGTTTTTCAAGAATAGTATCAGGTTTTGCAATTCGGAGTAGGGTTTTAGCTAGCTGTAAATTTTTGTGATTCTGAAAGGCAAGCCGAGTGTCAATTTTCTTTCTTACGAATCGGTGTTACATCCGACCGCCTCATACTTGAAGCCGGAGAAGTTCAACTTTATTATTGAACGTTGTCATTCAAGAGTGAAGGTCTATCGATTTCATTGCACTCACCTGCTGTTCCAGTCCGGGGCATCTGCATACATACCACCCAGTTCCTTTGTATTTACATATTGAACACCTAAATTTTATATTTTACATAAATGGCACCTAAATCTTGCATATCTCACTAAAAATACCACAATTTCAACTTTTAAAATGCGAAATACTACTTTTCACACCGGTAAGGTGGCATGTATGTAAAAATTAAAGTACAGGGGGGTGTTTGGGAGCACCCTGTTAAAATGATTTATGATCAGGTTTTACTAAATCCACCCAAACACAAAAAAGCACAAGTTGCATGGATTTATGAAATTTCGGATTTAAGTTCTGAATTTTTCCTTCAATTCATGTTAAATCCGGATTTAATAAATATAGTAATGAGGTGGATTTAATAAATCTGGATTTACTAAATTTTTCATGCAATACTAAGGATACGGAAATACATAAGAATTGAGTGGTATGTATGCAAATCTTACACTAACGATTTGTTTGGGGCAACTGCAGCTTATCCAGCTTCTGCTGATAAGCAGCTTATTCTGATAATTTGCTGATGACCAGTTGATCCGGATAAGTTGTCTGACTGTTTGGTTAGCGCGTTTGGAAAACAGCTGATTCTGTAAAATTGACTATTCTGCCCTTGTTTTGAATAAGTTGTTTAGCTGTTTGGTTAGTGCGTTTTGTAAACAACTTATTTGTAAATTTTTTTAGTTGAATGAATAATCTGTGTAGCAGAATGTTATTTTCTCAAATGTTTAGAAATGAAAATTCAAAAAAGTTGAATAATATTTATATAACTCAAAAAAGTTGTGATTACATCAAAAAAACATAGTGATACATATGAAAGTTCATTACACATTTATGAAACTCTAATATGGATTATAGAAAGACCCTAAAAAAAAAAATAACATGTTAAAATTACAAGGAAAAATATTACAATATTGAGTTTAACATGTAAAGTCACATCATGACGAATGTTGCNGGCCGAGTGTCAATTTTCTTTTTTACTAATCGGTGTTACATCCGACCGCTTCATACTTGAAGCCGGAGAAGTTTAACTTAATTATTGAACGTTGTCATTTAAGAGTGAAGGTCAATCGATTTCATTGTACTCACCTGCTGTTCCAGTCCGGGGCATCTGCATACATACCACCACCCAGTTCCTTAGTATTTATATATTGAACACCTAAATTTTATATTTTACATAAATGGAACCTAAATCTTGCATATCTCACTAAAAATACCACAATTTTAACTTTTAAAATGTGAAATACTACTTTTCACACCGGTAAGGTGGCATGTATGTAAAAATTAAAGCACAGGGGGGTGTTTGGGAGCACCCTGTTAACATGATTTATGATCATGTTTTACTAAATCCACCCAGACAAAAAAATGCAACTTGATGATTTATGATCATGTTTTACTAAATCCACCCAGACAAAAAAAAGCACAAGTTGCATGGATTTATGAAATTTTGGATTTAAGTTCTGAATTTTTCTTTCAATTCATGTTAAATCTTGTTGTGAAAAAACGACGTAAATAAAAAAAAAATGAAATGAGAAAAATTGCACTCATAAAAAATACCAGAGCTACACACAAATTTACGTGGTTAGACAAATTTGCCTATGTCTACTGAGCTGCAGAGGATTTATTTATTCGAGGAATTATACCGTCGAGCGTCTCGACATTTACAAGAAAATCTTTATTTTCTTCTATCCCTTCCTCTCTCTCTCTTTCTCTTAGCTCTTAAGATGAATTAACTTGGTCTTGCTTGGCTTGATCTTTGACTTTAAACCAAAAGAGACTATTTATAAAAACCATGAGAGCAATATTATAGAAATCATGAGAGCGATAGGTGAGAGGTAGGTGAGCGGTAGATGGGATGTGATAAGTGAGCGGTAGATGTGTGTGGTAAGTGAGCGGTAGGTGACATATTTAATTAAAAAGCTAATTAAATTCGGTGGACCGAGTCTCCTCATTACCCAATAATTCTCCGACTTGGAGACTGAGACACTGAATGCATCATCTACTAGCTGCATCATCTACTAGCTGTACCGACATTTTCCTCAAATATTATATCCTCCACATCTGCAACTCAAAACCCTGTTCTTCATGTCAGAAGACCAGCTGAAGTTGAGCATAACTTCAGCTTCTCATGGTAACACTATCAGTTGACATATCACTGTCAACGTAGCCTTGTACCGACAAGCTCTTTCCTGGGCTACCCATGTATCTATTTACAACTCCCACTGCATGAGCAATGTCTTGCTTCTGCTGAAAGCCCTTTTCAACAAGTTCAGACTTGTAGCTATTACTGCCAACAAACACAATCTTCATCCGGTACACTCACTTATTGTGCAACGCCTTCCTTGGTGGAAGTTTTGTCAGTTCCCAAGTCTGATTCCCTGACAGGGAATCCGTCACCTCCTTCTTGGTTAGCTCCCACTTGCTCAAATTCTCATCTTGCAAGATTTCTTCATAACTATGTGGCTCTCCTCCATTTGTTTGTACATGGTCCGATTTTTCCGCCTTTGGCTCTCTATCACTTTTCAAGAAATGGATATTCTTCTGTTACCCTATAATACATCTCTGACTCATGATTCAACGCCTGAGTAAGCCTGTAGTCATATATAGTGTGTCAATTTTCTTACCCCGAGCCATTACTAATGCTCATTTGGTAACTTTTCAGGTGTTATCTGAGAACACTACCAAATGACCATCCTCATTGAGCTGCCCAACTGAGATGGAGTTTTTCTCAACTCAGGAACGCGTTTGACCTTTTGCAAAGTTCATTTACTCTTGTTAGGGAGTGCAATATCAACGTCTCTCATCCCATCACGTCCAGAGCTTTTCCATCATCCAGATGTACCTTCCCAAAGTTACCTGCAACATAATTTTACATTAACTCCCGACGGGAAGATGTATGGAAGGAAACCCCTGAATTCAGTATCCAATCATCAATAGAACTGTAAACTATCAGAAATAGTTCATCCTGTATTTTTACAGATACAACGTTTGCACCATCATTCACATTTTTCTTAGGATTTCTGCAGATCATTTTTATGTGGCCAGCTTTGCCACAATTTCAGCAGGTTGCCTGTTGAGCTGACTTTGATTTTGATCTTCTACGGTTTGAGTTTCTGTCTCGCGATCTCCCTCTAGAATCAACAATCAGCGTCGAACTCGAACTCGAGGTCTCGACAAAATCTTTCCTGTGTCCTTCTCAGCCAAAATCAAATCACGAATATTATAATATTTCAATTTAGATTTACCTACAGAACTACTAACTGTCATCCTCATATTTTCTCAGCTATTTGGCAATGAAGCCAACAATATCAACGCACGTATCTCATCATCAAAATCAATTTCAACAGACGACAACTGGTTTGTGATAGTGTTGAAATCATTCAAGTGTTGAGCAACAAACACACCTTCCATCATCTTCAAGTTGAATAACTTTTTCATCAAATACACATTGTTATTCGCCGATGACTTTTCATACATACCTGATAAAGCTGTCATGAGATCTGCAATATTCCTCTTCTCGATGATGCTGTAGGCAATCGATCTCGACAGGGTTAATCGTATAACCCCCAAAACCTGTCGATCTAACAGATTCCATTCCGCCTCGTCCATCTTTTCTGATCGCTTTCCCAATAAAGAAAGATGAAGTTTCTTCTCATAGAGGTAGTTCTCTATCTGCATCCTCTAGTAAACAAAATATGTGCCACTGAACTTCTCGATCCCTGATGTCTTCTTCCTTAGATTCAAACCCAAAGCTTTGATACCAGTTATTGTGAAAAATGACGGCAATAAAGCGAAAAAATGGAATTAGAAAAATTGCACGCAGAAAAAACACAAGAGCAACACACAAATTTATGTGGTTCGGCAAATTTGCCTACGTCCACGGAGCTGCAAAGGATTTATTTCTTCGAGGAATTACACTGTCGAGCGCCTCGACGTTTAAAAGAAAATCTCTATTTTCTTCTCTCCATTCCTCTCTCTCTTCATCTCTTTCTCTTAGCTCTCAAGATGACTTGACTTGGTCTTGCTTGGCTTGACCTTTGACTTTAAACAGAAAGAGACTATTTATAAAAACCACGAGAGCAGTAGGTGGGAGGTAGGTGAACGATAGGTGGGATGCGGTAGGTGAGCGGTAGGTGGGTGTGGTAGGTAAGCGGTAGGTGACATACTTAATTAAGAAGCTAATTAAATTCAGTGTACCGGGTTTCCACATTACCCAACAAATCCGGATTTAATAAATATAGTAATGAGGTGGATTTAATAAATCTGGATTTACTAAATTTTTCATGCAATACTAAGGATATGGAAATACATAAGAATTGAGTGGTGTGTATGTAAATCTTACACTAAGTGGCTAGATAAAATGTTTTTCGTTTCGGATCTTTGCAATACCAAGGGATTGTTTGGGTTCAAATTTTTTTTATTTTTGTTTTGTTTTTTTGAAACATATTTGTTTAATGTATTTTTTACATGTTTTAATTTTTATTTCTTAAGAAAAATGAACATTGTGTTGGTGTGTTTGTGTTTTACAAAACAACCATATCTTAGAGACCGTTTGAGATCATTTTTTTTTTTTTTTTTTTTTAACNAAAGCCCCAAAAAGTCCGAAAAAATATTACATCAGTACTACGCACGTAGAGGAACGTGCGTACCCAATGAAATCACGCCACGATATCCCGCGCGACGCAGAAAAAAAACGGCGCAGTA
>JXCR01133034.1:33772-68153 GCA_002079205.1 Phalaenopsis hybrid cultivar
CCGCCTAATTATAATTTTATAAATGTATCATTTTAAGTCTACATGATATTGTCTTCTCAAACAATATTGTCAATGGACAATTCTCCATTTTAACCACCAAGCTATTAAATATTTAAGTCATATTGATATCTAACCCAAATTATAGTAGAAAATTCAAATATTATTACTGAAAAGCCGATTAAGTTGTTACAACTCACACGCTGAAGAAAAATTACAACCAACAAATGGAAAGAGGAAATAACAATACACCCAACAAACGACACGTGGCTAGGGTTGGATCAAGTGGTTATGGAGGTGGGTCGGAGAGGGTTGGAAGGTGGTGGGATGGTGGACGAGGTGGTCGGCAAACAAAAAACAACAAAAGAGACGGTTTTCAGCGTTCATAACAACAAGCTCGTAGCCGTTATTGACGTGGCATAGCTGTCCGAAATGAGGGCGGCATAGTATAGGTGCACGTTCTGGCAATGAGCAACAGTGGAAGAGTTTGCAGGATGCGCCAACGAAGGTAGGAGATGGGAAGAGTAAGGGGAAGTGGGTGGAGGCAAGGAAAATAAGGAAAGATGGACTGCAAAGCAGAGTTGGGAAAGATAAGTATCCCCATGGGATCGAGCTACAGTCGGAGCACCACTCAAACCATTAGAGAAGATTATCACCTTAGACGATTTACAGTCGGAGTACCTTCTCGCCGTCGGATACATTCCTTGCATAGAAGAAAAGACGGAGGCAAAAATCTGAAAATCATAGACATGTCAAGACCACCTCTAAAGGGATGAAATAGGAAGGCATGGTAAAGGAAATGAATAGAAATTGAAAAGAAAGAGAAATAAGTCAGGAATAGAAATAGGAAAGGAAGAGAAATAGTCAAGGCATAGAAATAGGAAAGGAAGATAAATAAGCAAGGAATAGAAAAGGAAGGGGATCCCTCCAGCCCCCCATGAAGGTTGGTCGGTTCAGTCGGCTACCTAGCAAGCACTGCATCAGTCTCCCAGTGTTGGGGGAGTTTAGATTTCATTCATCGAAGCTTCTGACTTCTTGTAGCGCGAAGTCAAGTCTGCCGCATTAAAGATAACAGAGATCATGTATCCCCCTGGTAGGTCAATCATGTAGGTATTGTCATTCCTCAGCACGCCTAGATAGAAAATGTCCTGAGTTAGGGTTGTATATAGATGTAGATTTCCGAAATGTAACCCTTGAACTTTTAAGTCTGAAACATTCTTCTTCCACTTCTAATATTCAGTGGAATGTAGCTGATAAACCAATATGAGTGAATAAATCAACTCTAGGGTAGACTCAGTGCCAGGTTGCACCACTCACTAGCAACCACTCAAGAGAGAACTCTTCTTCACTGATAGGACATGGATCCCATTGAAAATTTTCAAGTATGGTGTTCATCCCTTTCATTTGGTCATCTAATGGTGGGACACTGCTGAACTGAATCTAACATCTTAATAACTCAATATAATCTTCCCAACATTGCAAAAAAAGGCCTAATTTCTGACGTGTTGGACCTCCCTCAGTAGGGGCAACTCAGGAACAAGTCTATATATCTGAATTGTCTGATTTCTCTTATACGGGGTTGTCATGCCTCTGATACTAGTTCCTCAAACTCAGGACTGTGTTGGACACTCACCGTGAAGTCGGTTGGAGTTTCTCCCACAGGCTCACCTGGAACTATGAGCATCTTTTCCTCAACTAGAAGTTAGTTCTCTTCTATAGTGTCATCACTATCGTTAGTATCTACTGTGTCAGTATCTAATTTTCCAAGAACGTCCTGCGGTGAAACAGATCAACCCCCTGGTTGTACAATCTTATTCAACGTGCTCAAATTCATGGCACTTGCAACACTTTTTGACTGGGACAAATTTAGAGATGTTGATTGGTTCTACCAGTTCTCCATACTTAACTCAGTTGAATGTTCTCATGGGTATAATATGGTTGTAAAACCCTAAGGTAGAGCACTGTCTGCAAGACGTGGTGGTCTCCAGGCAATGCGGTCTCTCCACTTTTGAAACTAGAGTCTGAACATTTTGTCTATAATAAGCTGGTAGGAATTGGCGTTGGATCTCTCACTTCATCTTTATATTCTCTCGTTCTCCATATGTTGGCTCTTCTCTTAGCCTACTTTGAAACTGGTTTCCAAAGCGTTGTGATCTATCATTTGCATCACTAAAGTCCTCCCTATAGCAGAGATTCAGGTCCTTGTCACTTGCTCCTCTTTCAATTCTTCATATCCTGGTTGAGGGTAATCTCCCCCTGGGTCACACTATCAATATTCTTCACAAGTTTCTGTTGAAATCGAAGGATCTCCCATTGTATCTCTTCCTGGGTAGGCTCGATTTGATGGCATGGCAAGGGTTTAGAGTGGAAGGTGAAAGAGGGAGTATGAGACTAATTGAGGGTTTAGAGAATTTAATTTGGTGTGCCGATTTTGAAAATCAACAAAGGGAATTTAGGGTTAGGTTAAATTTGGCTATAGTTTGGTGGTTGATAGGAAAAAATTTTTTTGGTGGAAGTGACTTAGATAGAGGCAGATGCTAGGATACCCTAGGATAGGACCAGAGTTAACCTAGCTCTCATACTAAATGATACCAGATTTAACCCAACTATAATAGAAAAATTAAATATTAGTACTGAAAAGCCGATTGAGCTATTACAACTCACACACAGAAAGGGAAATTACAACCTACGAAATGGAAATAGAAAATAACAGCACACCCGACATGACACGTGGCTAGGGTTTATCAAGTGGCAGTGGAGGTGGGTCGGTGAGGGTTGGAAGGTGGTGGGATGGTGGACGAGGTGATCGACAAACNTGTGATCTATCTTCTGCATCGCTAAAGTCCTCCCTATAGGAGAGATTCAGGTCATTGTCACTTGCTACTCTTTCAATTCTTCATATCCTGGTTTAGGGTAATCTCCCCCTGGGTCACATCATCAATATCCTTNGGTGATCTATCTTCTGCATCACTAAAGTCCTCCCTATAGCAGAGATTCAGGTCATTGTCGCTTGCTACTCTTTCAATTCTTCATATCCTGGTTTAGGGTAATCTCCCCCTGGGTCACATCATCAATATCCTTCGCAAGTTTCTGTTGAAATCGACGGATCTCCCATTGTATCTCCTCCAGGGTAGGCTCGATTTAGTGGCATGGCAAGGGTTTAGAGTGGAAGGTGAAAGAGGGAGTATGACACTAATTGAGGGTTTAGAGAATTTAATTTGGGGTCGCCGATTTTGAAAGTCAACAAAGGGAATTTAGGGTTAGGTTAAATTTGGCTATAGTTTGGTGGTTGATAGAAAAGAAAATTTTTTTGGTGGAAGTGACTTAGGTAGGGGCGGATGCTAGAAAACCCTAGGATAGGACCAAAGTTAACCTAGCTCTGATACCAAATGATACCAGATTTAACCCAACCATAATAGAAAAATTAAATATTAGTACTGAAAAGCCGATTAAGCTGTTACAACTCACACACAAAAAGGGAAATTACAACCTACTAAATGGAAATAGAAAATAACAGCACACTCGACACGACACGTGGCTAGGGTTGATCAAGTGGCAGTGGAGGTGGGTCGGTGAGGGTTGGAAGGTGGTGGGATGGNGGTGACTTAGGTAGGGGCGGATGCTAGGAAACCCTAGGATAGGACTAAAGTTAACCTAGCTCTGATACCAAATGATACCAGATTTAACCCAACCATAATAGAAAAATTAAATATTAGTACTGGAAAGCCGATTGAGCTGTTACAACTCACACACAGAAAGGGAAATTACAACCTACTAAATGGAAATAGAAAATAACAGCACACTCGGCACGACACGTGGCTAGGGTTGATCAAGTGGCAGTGGAGGTGGGTCGGTGAGGGTTGGAAGGTGGTGGGATGGTGGACGAGATGATCGACAAACAGAAAACAACAAAAGTGAAGGTTTTTTTCGGGTTCTGGGCAGCAAGCATGCAGCCGAAATTGACGTGGCGCGGCTATCCGGGATAAGAGCGAATGGGTATGGATGCAGATGCTGGCAGTGAGAAGCAAGTGAGAAGGTTGTGGCAGTGAAGGTGGGAGATGGGGACAGCAAGGGGAAGGGTGGGACGGCAGAGAAAACATGGGAAGGTGGACTGCATATGGGAGTTAGGGAAGATAATTATCTCCGCAGAATCGAGTTATAGCTGGAGTACCATTCAAACCTTTGGAAAAGATCACTACTTTAGACTAATTACAACCGGAACACCTTCTCGTCGTTGGATGTAGCCTTCGGAAAGCAAAAACACCGAAGGCAGAAATCTAAAAATCAGAGACAAGTCAAGACCTCCTCTAATGAAAATAAATCATATATATATATANCACTTTAGACTAATTACAACCGGAACACCTTCTCGTCGTTGGATGTAGCCCTCGGAAAGTAAAAACAACGAAGGCAGAAATCTAAAAATCAGAGACAAGTCAAGACCTCCTCTAATGAAAATAAATCATATATATATATANAGATGCTGGCAGTGAGCAGCAAGTGAAAAAGTTTGCAGGTTGTGGCAGTGAAGGTGGGAGATGGGGACAGCAAGGGGAAGGGTGGGACGGCAGGGAAAACATGGGAAGGTGGACTGCATATGGGAGTTAAGGAAGATAATTATTTCTGCGGAATCGAGTTATAGCTGGAGTACCATCCAAACCTCCGGAGAAGATCACCACCTTAGACTAATTATAACCGGAACATCTTCTCGTCGTTGGTTGTAGCCCTCGGAAAGCAAAAACGCCGAAGGCAGAAATCTAAAAATCAGAGGCAAGTCAAGACCTCCTCTAATGAAAATAAATCATATATATATATATATATATATATANTCTAACTTGAATTCATCTGCGTCAAATTCATCTGCTCGACTCCGTCTGCTTTGACTTCGCCTCCTTCGGCTTCGCGACTACGTCTGCAGCATCATTTCTGTGTCGTACTTCGTCGTGCCTTGACGAAATTGCAGCCTTCATCGTCTGTGGCGTCTTCTTCGTCAAGGTCGATAGACTGCCCCGCCACATCAACCTACTCGACTGCTCAAGTCGTTCGTAGGCGTCAGTTTTGCTCGCCTATTTCTAGCGGCTTCCCTATCTGCTTTGGAGATGGCATCCACGATCCGCTCCTATGCCACTGCACTTGCCGGCTCCCCTAGTTGTTTCTCTTTCAGGTTCAGAGTGCTTTCATATTGACAAGTCCTGCAATGTTCATCAATTTTTTCATGACGCTCTTGAAGGTGGTGGCGATCATACCTTCATAAATATATTAGGAAAAAAAATTGGGAAGTCTGTTATTATTCTCACAGAGGTTGAAACCAGTACTCTCACGTCCTCCTAACGCTTTGCTCTAGTGGGAAAATTTCTATATGGTCACCCAAAACTAGAGATCATTCGGAAAGATTTTGATATTATGACGTTATTGGACAGTTGGAATATTGGTTTACTTGACCGTCGGCACATACTGATTCAGTTGTCTCATGATGTCGATTACACTCGCATCTTTTATTGGAAAGTTATCAAGATCGGCAACCGTTATATGAAAATTCTGAAGTGGAATGTTGGTTTCGACCCAAGAGTGGAGTCCCCTATCATTCCAGTCTGGATTAAATTCCCGGGGTTAAAATTATATCTATTCAACTTGAAAATTCTCTACTCCTTAGAACTGCTTACGCTAAGTCTCTCAAGGTTGATAGTCCTACGCTTGCTGTCACCAGACCCTCTGTGGCTTGTGTGTTAGTTGAGAGGGATATCACTCAACCAGCTCCGGATGAGGTGTGCATTGAAATCACTCACAACGGGTATTGGCAAAAGATTGAAATCGAATCACACCCTCCTTATTGCTCTCATTGTAGTATGTTTGGTCACAACTCTACCTATCGTTTGCATCCTCATCTAAGACTGAATATCGCCAAAAAATCACCTATTATCCCTATTGAGAAGATGCAACCTGATCCTCTTCCCAACACTGCAGTTCTTGAAGAAGAACAACATACTACAGCTACAGATATAGTTGTGCTTATACCACTCACTATTATTGAAGAAGACTCGCATACATGTCAAGAAACACGAGAGGACTCTTTTGATCCAATAACAGATCAGCCGGTACAACATGTAGTTGCTTCTAATGTTCAACAATTTGCATATCTTCAACACACTTTAGAACAAGATCAGGTGAGTCAATCCTCCAAAGAGGAATGACAGGTCTATTCCAGGAGAAAAAAAAAGAATGGATGTCGACTCCAGCTCGAAACATTTTGGATGATACATTGGTTACTACTGGCAATGGCAATTATCTTACCAACTTATTAGCTTGCTCCTTCCCTAGAACTAGAGGTAGAGGCAAAACCAAATTGGGTTGCTCTCTAGCCACCTGATACTATGTATTTCAACATTTTTAGACTNTGTTTTTTTTATTTAGTTTATATTTTGATTAACATGTTCGATATGATATAACATATTTGGTTGTTTTTAAAAACATTTAAATATTTCGAATGTTTTTAAAGCAAACTAATTTGTTTTTAAAAACAAATAAATAAAAATATCTATAAAACGTATTAAACAAAAAATGCTTTTAAAAGAAAAGAAAAAAAAAGAAAAAATACAAAACACAAAAGTGATTCCAAACAAGCCCTTAATTAAACATGCCAAATAAGTTTTGTTTTCAATCAAAAACATAAATAAAACAAAATAGAATAAAAAAATAGAAAACATAAAACAAATGTAATCCCAATCGCTCTCTAAAGTTTTGAGTTGTAGCCTATGTTTTTTTTCATGGAGATCCACTCTCTTTTAAAGCATTTTCTTTCTCACACCAGTTCATGGTATTGTTGAATTGACCATTCTTATGAAAGTGTCACCAAAATGGGGCACAAAGGTGAGAAACAATTGCCTTTACCTTTATAGCATACATGCGCTATTTTTTATTGGAAGATTTATATGCCTACCACTAAATTCTCATGTAGTTATATATCTAACACCTAAATGTCAATATTTAGGTATATGCCACCTTACATTTGCACGAAAAAGCGTATTTCACATTTTAAAAATTAAAATAGTGGTACTTTTGATGTGCTATGAAAGGTTTGTGAAGTATAAATATAAGAAGGGAAGTATAAATGTAAGAAGTATAAATGTAAATACATAGGAATTGGGTGATATGTATGTACATGCCCTTTTATTTTTTTTTGTTTATTTTTTGCTTTCACTAAAATAGTTCTTTTATTGATTGTTCATGGGTTATTAAGATATATGGGGAAATATTAATCATTAATAAATCTCATTAATTACTGATTCTAGGAAGCTTTCTTTGATGCAGGCTGTATTGGAAGACACCCATAACCGTACTGTTAGATCTTGTGCTTGGTCTCCATGCGGAAAACTATTAGCAACGGGAAGTTTTGATGCCACAACTGCAATATGGCAGAAAAGTGGTGGTGATTTTGAATGTATTGCAACATTAGAGGTATTTTTTGCTTTATCGGCGTCACCTAGAATGCAGATTGTTCTTCATTTCACCATGCTTGATGGTTTTTGTACTTTTATTTTTGCTTAATTATCTCGAAAGAAAATTTGACTTTTTTTGGTGGTATTTACATAGATACTGCCCAATTCCTATGTATTTACATATCTAACGTTTAAATGTTACATTTACATTTATACCACCAGAATCTTTCACATCGCATTAACAAATTCACCATTTTAACTTCTAAAAAGTGAAATACACCTTGTCATGCATATGTAAGGTAGTATGTATGTAAAAAATAAAGTTTAGGTGTTAAATATGTAAATACATAGGAATTAAGTGGTATGTATGCAAATCCTTTTCTTTTTTCATCAGAGTCATGAAAATGAAGTTAAGGGTGTTGGATGGAATCCTTCATGGTCTTTGCTCGCCGCTAGAACACATATTGTTCTTCATTTTACTATGCTTGATTGGTTTTTGTACCTTTGTTGTCTGCTTAATTATTCTTAAATTATCTCAAAAGAGATTTTGACTTTTTTTGGGGGCTACATACCAAAAATAAAGTTAAGGGTGTTGGATGGAATCCTTCATGGTCTTTGCTCGCCGCTAGAACACATATTTTCATTTTACCATGCTTGATTGGTTTTTGTACCTTTGTTGTCTGCTTAATTATTCTTAAATTATCTCAAAAGAGATTTTGACTTTTTTGGGGGGCTACATACCACCGAATTCCTGTGTATTTACACATCTATCGCAAAAATTTTACTTTATACATCTATACACTCCGAATTTTTCAATGAAAAATGCCACCATTTTAACTTTTTAAAAAGTGAAACACACATTTTCATGCACATCTAAGGTGGTATGTATGTAAGCATTAAACTTTAGGTGTTAAATATGTGAGGTTATCTAGATACACAACACACAATTCTTATATATTATATATCTTTCACCTAAACAGACGTTGGAGCGCATTTGCAACACCACGGGATGGGGGTATCCGCCATCTCTTCATGGAGATTGCCACGATCCCATCACGGGCTTTCGCGACCGCAATCTTGGTAGCCGCTTGAGGCTTTCCTATTTTGGCATTTTGTCTTTCCTGTTGATTTATTTCCTGTTTTTCTTATTCCTAAGTAGGGTTTTTCTTGAGAGATTATTTATATGTTTCCATTTTCTGGTTTGAGATGATTTTTAATTTGGTTTATGTCATTTGGAGATTTTTTCTTCTAGCTATCTTTATTGGAGTATTGTTTCCTTAGATTTCTTTCAGGTGGTGTGTCTGTAACCTGATAGGATAAAAATAGTGATCTTTCCTGGGGGCTTAGAAGCNCAGTGTGTCTGTAACCTGATCGGATCAAAGTAGTGATCTTTCTTGGGCGCTTAAGAGTCCTCCTTCGTTGTCCAACTAATTGCTATTCACAGCAGGAAAACAAGTTTTATCAATCCGGTTAGCTGTCCCGCCTTTATCCACTCCACAATTTCAGCTGACACACTTCCTCAACATCCGTGCCTCATTGCTTTGTAATTTTCCTTGCTGATTTCAGCGGGGACAGCCACCAAACATCTTCTTTCTTGCTCCAAATACGCCGATAACCCAAAATTTCATACCTTTACTATTCCTCTACCTCCTCCCTGTTAGACCCGATTCTCGAACACCTCCAGGAGCCCTAGAATGATATCTTCTAGTATCAAAGCCTGGTAAATCCTAGATTTTTTAGAGTTATCTTTCTTATCCCAATCCAAAAATAATAATAAAAAAATCTACCATTCCTAAATCAGTCATACAATCTATCCTAATTCCTAACCCTAATCCTAACCCTAAAGTTTCAAAATTCAACTTTCATACCTCCACCAAAAAATCACCTCCACACTTTCCACTAAAGCCCTCAACCTCGACCAATCTTGAATTGCAATCCCACATATGTCGAAAATTTGATTGAGAGGAAATGACATAATTCCGTTTATGAGAAATCCACAAAGAGGTCTCCAAAAAAATTTTATGAAAAAAATGTAGTGGAAATACTCCAACTGCAACAAAGATGTGCCGTGTTCGATACCTGTAGCCACAACACTTGACTCAAATCAAAAGGATGAAGTGAATCCCTTTCACCAGACAGTTTTCAGTGCTGAAGAACCACAACCCCAAAATTTCGACATGAAATATCAGAGGAGAGGTCAACATCTTTGAGTAAAGGTAAATTTACAGGATTTTGATGGTTGTAGGGATCCAAAAGAATTCATCGAGTGGATTCGAGCAGCGGAATAGTTATTTGAATATAAGGATATTCCACCGGATAAAATGATAAAGCTACCGACCATTAAGTTAAAAGGAGTGCTGCTGTGGTGGGAAAATTTGAAGTGTCTAGGCCAATATGAGGGAAAATGCAAAATCACTATATGATACAGGTTGAAAATGGAGATGCAGCGCTACTGCTTTCTATCACATTACAAGCATGATATGTTCTTGAAACTTTACCGTGTACAACAGAAAGATCTCTTAGTAGAAGAGTGCACAATCGAGTTTGAGCATCCTATGCTGAAGTGTGGGCTAGTTGAGTTTGAGAAGAACATTATAGCTTGATGTTTGAGTGGATTGAGATAGTTGATTGACAATGTGATATAGTTGCAATTTTATTGGATGTTACAAGACTTCCATATCATAGCACTAATGTTGGAAAGACAACACGACAATATTAGGTCCATACCACCCTTCAAACGTAGTTCAACCATTGGATCATATGGTAAGAGTACACCTAATAGAGCACCCAAGTTGTCCTAGCTAGAGGAGGACCTTGTATAGACCAGAGAAAAGGTGGAGACAACTAATACTCTCAACTTCTTCCCCTCCAGTAAATGCTTAAAGTACCACAACTTTGGCCACGTGGTAACTAATTGTCCAAATAGAAGAGCGACCTATTTTAGGAGCAGGGAGCAGTTGATGAAATGGATAGTAACACATGAGAGGATGAAGCCTTCAGGGAGGAGTCAACTTTCAGTCGCAAGGAAGAGACACCGGTGATTTAAGTTGAATCTATGACAGAGATTCTTGTTCGATTAACATTAGTTGTTTTCAAAGGTAGTGAGTTCGAGGTAACGAACATTCATGTAAAGTTTGAGGATGTGGTGCCATGAATTCTCATTTTGCAGGCATTAAGAGCAACGTCAATAAGATTGATATTGGTTGTCCAAAAAGCAAAGAGTTCGAGGAGCTGATACCAAATATAGGGCTACATTTGATAAGAGAATTTCAAAATTTTTAGACATAGTCTATCTTCTGAGCTGTCTCTATTGAGGAAGGTTTAACGTGTCGGAAAAGAGAAGCTTTTGAGCTAATTCTGAAAGATTATATGGAGTAATTTGAGTATTAAATTTAGTTCCGTAGTGCACCCAGGCAGGAGGGATGCACCACAACATTGAAAATCACTTTCGGAATTTTGTTGTAAAGAATATGCTACATTGGGATATAGGTTTGTGCAGGAAGAAGAGACCTCTTTTGAGTGGTTGTCATTGAGAGTTGCCCAATCTGTCATAGATTTTGTTCCAGAGTTGGTTCCTTTTGACAGACTTGTTTATCAGATATGTCTGGTCGATCATGAAGACTGTGGGAAGCATATTACATTGTGGGCTCGAGGCTTTGCTCATGAGAATACACATTTATATTCAGCTGCAGCTCTGGTTGTGCCAAAAAAGAATGAGTTTTTTTTATTTTATTTCAGGACCAACTTTAGAAGGACATATGTGTTTTAGAGTTGCTTATAATGGACACAAGTAAAGATTTTACAATGGGACTGCATCTTATAGAACAAGGCAACAATTTTTTTATGGCGATGATAGATCAATTTCAGAAACTTCCAGTGAAGAAGACAAGCCTTTCTTAGCCGAGGAGAATGATGCGGGAGCACAATCACAAAACCATGGGAAGTGGGCCTCTGAGTTCCCATCGTGGGATTGCCGCTATCCTGTAACTGGATCTTTGTGCCGCGACCTTGGTTGCTGCTCGAGGCATTCCAATTTTAGTTTTTTTTTGTCTTTCCTATTGACTTATTTCCAATTTTTCTTATTCTTAAATAGGATTTTTCTTGAGAGACTATTTATGTGTTGCTATTTTCTGGTTTGGGAAGACTTATGATTTGGTTTATGTTATTGGAGATGTTTTTCTTGGTTATCTCTATTGGAGTGTTTATTTTAGGTGTGAGTTTGTAGCCTGATAGAATCGAGGTGGTGATATCTCTCTGCTGCTCAGAGGCCTCCTTTATCGTCGAACTCGCAGCCAACTGCTCTTCGCAGCAGGAAAAACTACTTTTATCAATATGGTTCACTGTTCCGCCTTTATTCATGCCGCAAATTTCGGCCAAATTGATTCATGGTTTTCCTTGTTGTTTTCAGTTGGGACAGCCGCATAAGATAGCCCAAAATTTTATCCCATACTATACCCCTACCTGCTCCCCATTAGAACCTTTTCCCGAACAGCTTCTAGGAGCCCTATAACGGTATCATAAACTTTCATATTTATACACATATCACTCAAAATTTTTAATAATGTGTAAAAAAATAGCACCATTATCACTTTTTAATAGTGAAATACACATTTTAAGGCATACCTTTAAAGCAGCAAAGTGCAATGTGAGTAATTATGAAAGTTTAGGCCCAAGATATGTAAATACATAAGAATTTTGTGCTTGGTTATGTAAATTTTCCTGTATGCAAGTACATAGGAATAAAGCAGTATATATGTAACTCTTTTTTTTCCTTTTCGTCAGGGTCATGAAAATGAAGTTAAGGGTGTTCAATGGAATCCTTCGGGGTCTTTGCTAGCCACTTGTAGTCGAGATAAGTCTGTATGGATCTGGGAAATGCAACCCGGCAATGAGTTTGAATGTGTTGCTGTGCTGCAAGGGCACACACAAGATGTCAAGATGGTGCAATGGCATCCACATTTGGATGTTTTGGTTTCTGTCAGTTATGATAATTCTATTAAGGTACTGAAATATTTTGAAAGTGTTTATCTTTATTCATGTTCAGCAAGTTTGGAACCTTTTTATTTTTAGAATATTTAGACACGTTCCACTCAAATCTTATGTATTTACATGTCTAACACCTATATTTCTATTTTTACATATATACAACCTTATTTAACTTTTTAAAAGTTAATAATAGTGGTATTTTTGATGTGTTGCTAAAAGATTTGAGTGGTATGTATGTAATTATCAAAGTTTAGGTGTTAGATATGCAAATATATAAGAATTGTGTGGTATGAATGGCCTTTTTTTGTGCATGCTAGATCTGGATTGAGGATGGCGATCTTGATGATTGGAGCTGTGTGCAAACATTAGGTGAAAGCAGCAGGTGATTAAATATTTTAAATGCATTTTCTTCTTATTTTTAGATTTGTTCCATCTATATTGTCAGTATGATAAACAGAAAATTTGACAAATCTTTATTGATTAATAAACTACAACTTCATGTTCAATTGAGAAGGTTTTTTATCAATCAGAATTGCTAATGGCTTAGCTGTGATTTAAAAAAAATCAAGAGGCATTTACGTACATAGCACACAATCCTTATGTCATCACGTATCTCACACTTAAACTTTCATATTCACACAGCTCTCAAATCTTTGAAATCACATAAATAACATTTGGTTTAAAGCAGCAAATTGCTATGTATGTAAATACAAAAGTTTAGGTGTGATATATGTAAATACATAAGAATTGTGTGCTACATTTGTAAATTTCCTTAAAAAGGGACATTTACATACATACCGCTCAATTCTTATGTATTTACATATCTAACACCTAAATTTTGTTTTTTACATTTATACCAACAAAATCTTTCACATCACATAAAAAATGTCATTATTTTAATGTTAAAATAGAAATACAACCTTTCATGCATACGTAGGTGGTATTTATGTAAAATTGAATTTTAGGTTTTTGATATATAAATACATAAAAATTGTGTGGTAGGTATGTAAATCTTCCAAAATATTTTTGTAGGGAAATTTACATAAAGACCACACAATTCTTATGTATTTACATTCTAACACCCAAAGTTTGATATTTACACTTATAGCACCTTGTTGCCATAAACTTATGCATGAAAAAGTGTATTTAACTTTTAAAAATATAGTGATTGTGGTATTTTTGATGTGTTGTTAAGGATTTGAGTGGTATGCATGTAAATATGAATGTTTAAATGTTAGATATGTGAATACATAATAATTTTGCGCTTTGTCTGTAAACTCTACCTTTTCTTTTAATCCTAATTCATGTTGGATTTTGGTGTTCTTTAGTGGTCATTCATCAACTGTTTGGGCACTATCTTTCAATCCAGCTGGTGATAGAATGGTTACATGCAGGTATTTAGTCTTATTAGAATTTTCTCAAGCTCAATTATATTAGATGACCGTGTACTTGTTCTACAGCGATGACCTTACAATGAAGATTTGGGACACCAGTAGTAATCCCTCTCAGTTTTCTGGTGATGGAATTGGATCATGGTGAGATGATTTTTGTTTGGGGCATTTGCATAGATACCACCAATTCATATCTATTTACATATCTAACACTTAATACTTTGCTTTTACATTTGTACCACCCAAATCTTTCATATCACATAAAAAATACCACCATTTTAATTTTTAAAAATTGAAATATACACTTTCATGCATAGGTAAGGTGTTATGTATGTAAAAATTGATTTTTAGGTATTTGATATGTAAATTCCGTTTTTGATTTTGCAAACTAACACTTTACATTCTATTTCAATATGTATTTGAATTTGATAGGGTAACCATTTGCAACTCATGGGAACCAAAAATGGCCGAAAATTTACATTGCTATGCTAGGCGCTGAAGGCTGTAATGACAACATATATCAATAATGAATTCATTTTCTCAGAGTTTTTTTGTATGCGTTACATGGCATCACTACACGTTCATGCAGAATATAACACAGAAGAAAAAATTGTGTTGAACCTTAGTATCATAAATAACAGGATAGAAGCGTAATTGATATCATTTTTAAATGAATTTATATGTTAAATTTACATTAGAAACGTGTCTTAGGAGAAGATACGTGCAGTTTACAACTCAGCTTCATGCACATACCATTAAATTAACTTTTGGCGCATTTACATACATACCACTCACTTCCTATATATTTACATATCTAACACCTAAACTTTGCATTTCACAGTTGTACCACTGAAATTATTTGTATCACATAAAAAATATAACCATCTTGACTTTGAAAAAGAGAAATACACCTTTTCATTGCAGGTAAGTGATTACATTAGGAGACGTGATAAGTGCCGAGGCAACATTTCTAGGAGAAATGAAATGCCATTAAATTATATCTTAGAAGTGATGGACATGAAATGACATCACACAATTTATGCACATCATAATGGTGGCATATGTTGAAGTTCAGATGATAGATATGGAAATACATTAGAATTGAGTGGTATGCATGTACATCTTTATTAAATTTTTCTGGGTAGAATCTTCTAGTTTGAAATTTGATTGATATTTGTGGCATAAACTATTGAGCCCATAAGTATAGATTAATGCTATAGTGGATCTTTGCATAGGATTATTGAAGGAATATGATTAATCTAATATCAAAATTGATGAGGCTTTTGATGAAGATATATCAGTAACGATCTTCCGCTTCCTTCCTCTCTTAAATTGCTTTTGATTTGCTTGTTATCTCTTTGAATCCAATTCTTAGTGAAGTTGGAATAAAATTGGATTTGTCGTAGAAACCAAGAAAGAGAACACTAAAAGTAGTCAACCACAAGAGGAAACTCTACGACTTGAATTTGACAAATTAAGATCTACAATTTTGTGAGTATCATTAGAGAGTAAATTGAAAGGTAGGATGAGAGAGAATATAGGAGAGAAGTAGTAGGAATTTACTTTCAGTTTCAATTTATTATAAATAATTGAATGCATGACTTTCCTATTACAATTGATAGGAATAGGGTTAATTTTAAACTAATCCAACTTTTGCTTTTAAAAAATAAGTAAAGGCCATTATCTAAATAAAGTAGAAGGCAAGACTAAATAAAATTGTAACTCTTATATATGAAATAATTAAAATATAATCATAATTAATTTTAGGATAAAATGAAATAAAAGTCACAATAAATAGAATTCGTGACTAGCATGATTTGAATGCTATCTAAATTTGAATCTTGTGGTTAACTTGACATTATTTAGGATAAATTTTATTTTGTTTTAATTTTATTTATTTATATATTTTTAAAAACATGTTTAGTGTGTTTTTTTACATGTTTTTGATTTTGGTTCCTAAAATCAAATTAACATTTNTATAAAATGAAATATAAGTCACAATAAAGAGAAATTCGTGACTAGATTGATTTGAATGCTATCTGAATTTTGATCTTGTGATTAACTTGACATTATTTAGTATAAATTTTATTTTGTTTTAATTTAATTTTTTAAATTTTTAAAAACATGTTTAGTGTGTTTTTTTACATGTTTTTTATTTTGGTTCCTAAAATCAAATTAACATTTTTTTTGAAAACATGCAAGTTAATTTTTAGGTGTTTTGAGTGTTTCTACAATCATTCATATCTTAATCAAATATTTAGAACATCTTTTATTTCAAATTAAAACATAAACAAAATAAAATGAAAACAAAAAATAGAAAATAAAAGACAAGTGATACCAAGTAACCTCTTAGGCTTTAATTTAGGATGAGGATCTTGTAATATATCTACTACTATGGATAAATGAAGTTGCTTTTGAAGAGTTGGATATCTGTATAATTCAACATGTTTAATCTAAGAAGCAAACGCAATAGGTTGACTCTTCTAGCAAATTAAGTGTCAGTGCACTCCAGTAGCATATGATATAGGGCTGTAAACGAGCTGAGCTTGAGCGAGCTCTGGCTTGACTCGTCTTTGGCTAATTGTCTGTGTTCGAAATTGACTCATGAATAGTGTGTTTGCGTTCGACTCGATTTAAATATTCTTGTTTGTATTCGACTCGAAATTAACTCGTTAAAATTAATTGAAAAGAATAGATGTAGAGTGTTGGTTTTGAACCTGGACCAAATCTATGCAAAACAAGACACATAATCACATTAGTACACGAGCTGTTATGATTTTATATTAGATATAAATATATATAATATATTATTATATTAATAATTATGTAATTTTTTTTTATTTCGAGCTAAAATCAGCCCAACACGAGTGAACAAAGAGCTGTTCATGCTCGTCTCGTTTATAATTTGAGCTTAAAAAAATTGTTCGTGTTTGACTCGTTTATTTAATGAATAAGCCAAACACGAGCTGTTCGATAGCAAAAAGCTTTTTTGATAGCCCTAATCTATTATGTTCTCATCAATATTGATTCGGGGCATTTACACACATACCATACAAGTCTTACATATTTACATAACTAACATCTAGACTTTTGTGTTTACATGCATATCACTCAAATCTTTAACATCACATCAAAAATACCTTTGTTATTTATTTCTTTATAGTGAAATACGCCATTTTCATGCGGAGGTTTATAATAGTAAAGAGTTATACATGTAACTATAAAAAATAAATGTGTTACATATGTAAATACATAAGAATTGTATGGTATGTATGTAAAATTCCCAAATAATTTTTGCCACCTTGGTAGTTTGTTATGTTAGATGGAAACATGTGGATAACACAAATATTTACGATAGTAAAAGTCCTTCCTACAAAAGGTTTACTTCACAAAAGGTTTAAAAGTTTCTTATATCATATCTTCAATGTGAAATACATGACTTAAATCCTTCCTACAAAAGGTTTACTTCACAAAAGGTTTAAAAGTTTCTTATATCATATCTTCAATGTGAAATACATGACTTAAATTAAATTCATGCAACAAGTCAATCAAATAAGTGTCTGAATAAAATTTTCTAATAATTTGCAAGAACTATATGATGATGTTTGGGGCTTTTTGAATGTGCTGGGAGGGAAGCTATTTGGCCAAGTTCAAATAAGTACAATATATCCCTCGTTGAATTTCCACTATCTTTTTTAAATACAAATTATTGGTTTATATTTTTGATTTTGCACGCCATTTTTTGTTTTATATTAAACACATTTTGTTTTGATTTTTATATTTTGGAAATATATTTCATAATAATATATTGAAAAATTTTTGGGAAGGAGGTCCATGCATATCAAAGATCAACCAACCCAAACTCATGAGATATCTATGAAAAATATTGAAGATATTTGTATGTTTTCAAAGTGTTTCTCGTAAGGGAAATATATACAATAACAACAAGCCTTTATCCCACTAAGTGGTGTCGGTTATATGAATCCTTTCACCATTGCGTCCTTTTGAGTGTCATATTTTTATTTAATTCTAACAGATTAAGATCATTTTTTATAAAATATGCCCAAGTCTTTTTTCGGTCTACCTCTTACTTTCTTAACATAAGTGGAATCTAAATTATCTATTCTCCTAATAAGATTATTAGATGGTTGACGTTTAATGTGAACAAACCATCTAAGATGACTCTCTAGTCTTGTTCGCTACTGAAGCTACACCAACCCTATCATAGATGAATTCATTTTGCATTCTGTCTCTATGTGTCAAGCCACCTATGGATTCTCATCTCAACAACACTTAACTTTGTTTTGTACTTCTCATTTAAAGGCCAACACGCAACACCATACAACATTACAGGTCTCTCTACCATCTTATAAAATTTTCCTTTCAATCTAAGTGGTACTATTCTATCACACAATAGACCCGATGCACTCCTCCATTTCAACCAACCAACTTGAATTCTACTAATAGCATCTCCATCTTTATCACCATCACTCTGAACAATAAACCCAAAATATCTAAAACCATCACATCTTTTAATGATTTGATAATCCATAGTTATAACTCTGCCTCTAGAGCTCTACCACTAAAATTACATTCCATGTATTCGTAAGTGAAATATGTGATTCAATACATTTATCTTTTTTGTGGGATCCAAGAAGATTCTTGGAGGAGCAACTTATAGTTTAATTATATTTTGGGCATTTAGGAAAACTATTAATCAAGGAGTTATAGTGGTGTTCAATTTAATTTGATATGTTTAAATTTAATTTCAAGGATGAATAGGCTTGAAGAGGACATGGGTATATGGAAGGAATCAAATTCAAAAAAAGGAAAACATAACTCAATTAGAATTTCATATTTTGGTATGAGTTGTTGGACTCTTATTTTTCTTAGTAAAGAAGACAATCGACTCAACTTGAATTAAAATTTTTTGTCCACAATCATGAATTGTAGCATCCATAGAAATTTGTAGATCATTAGCAAAAGAAGAAACATGGTTTCCTAGACTCTATGTAGTCAAAGGAAAATGATGTTTAGTTTTTCACATTAAGGGAAGATGCTGATGCGCGGTGTCCTAACCTGGATCAGTTCGGTCTAGGGATTTGGAGGGGTGGTTGACCCATTCCTAGTTATTTAGGGATATAAATTTTATTGTGTTGGTATTTAGGGTTTAGTTTTTTTGTTGTGAATTGCTTTGGGACAGCCGTCGACGTCTCCTTTTCCCTCTACATACGAGTGTATCTTAGGGTTCAAGTGGTGCTCCAGTTGTATTTTGGTCTCCAAGCGGTTTATACTACATATACTTTCCCCCATCTTTTCTCAATTTGCTCCCACATTATCTGCATCTACTCCTTGCTGCCGCTATCCCTAGAACAACCCTCTCACAACTGTTTCTTTTGCTTGCTTGCTATCCAGACTCTTGGAAACCGCTGTTCTGATGTTTCCAGCTTGTTAGTCGCATCCTTGCCACCACCTCGGAGTTCCAATTCCTAACCAACACCGCCTATAGCTCAGATCCAATCCTAATTTCAGCGGTGTTGTTGCTTTGTTGTAATTTCATAATTTCCTATTGTTTGGTGTAATTTCAGAATTTGAATTAAGTAATAATATTTGTTTCCCTTGGGTGTTTATTAAATTCCGATATTTTTTGGTATCGGAGCTAACCTAACCCTAGTTTCATTTTAGGGTTTCCAAAATACACTAATACCTAACCTAAACAACACCCAAAGCCTTTCCTTCTTGTTTATTTTCAAAATCATCTATATATATTTTTTTCTACACACTAAATCAACCCCATAAATTTTCATTCACATCCCAAATCTAAACCCTAGTCATGTTACCGAGGAGAAATGTGTCGGAAGTTGATCGAGAACTTACCTTGGAAGAGATGCACTAGGAAATCGACCGACTTAGTAAAGACTTGCTGAAATTGAGGAAGGGACCTATTGAGAGATCACTGCTGATCGTGATAGCGAGATTCGAAGAGGAGAAGGAGGATGATTTGAATCCCTTCCATAGGGATGATTCAAATGTAGAGGAGGATAATCCATGATACTTTAGGATTCATTATTACTGGAGGCCGAGGGATGAAGTGACTTTTAAAGAACATGGAGACATCGGGGTGAAGGGATACTTGCTTGATTTCAGACGAAGTATGAATTAAAATGATTTCAGTGAGTGGTTGCAAGTATCCCTGTCAACCATGTTGTTTAGCTGCAGCTTTACTAGTCATTGATTGATGTTCGGACATTGGCCCTGCAAATGGAGAAACAACATAAATAGATCAAGAATGTGCCTTCATTCAAATAGTCACCCGCCGCAGGAGCCAATAACACACTTGAGGAAGGTGTGAAAACTGTTCAAAAAGAGATTGAGCTATTTCGAGTGAGAAGAAGCCCTAGAGGAACACTACACCCAACATAGTGGCCCCAAGGAAGTGTTTTAGATATCATGGACTCGGGCACATCACAACTAGTTGCCCTACTACCAGAGCTTTTTCTTTCACTGAGCAAGGAGCTGTAGAAGAAGTGGATAGTGGTACTGGAGACATAAGATAGTGAGGAGGTGAAGGAGTACCAATTTCCAGCTAATATGGGCGAGATGTTTTTGGTTTGATGGGTACTTTAGACTGAGGCTATTAGAGAGTAACGGTGGCATCACCACAACATCTTTTATAATCGTTGCACTATGAAGAGAAATGCGTGCAATCTTATCATCGATGAAGGTAGTAGTGAGAATGTGGTGTCTATTTTGATGACAGACAAGTTTAGTCTCACTACTCACAGATATAGTCAACCATATTCCTTGACTTGGTTGAAGAAGGGTACATGTTTAGCATTGACAGGAGATGTCTCATAGAGTATTCTATTGCAGATTAGTTGCATGACTAAGTGTGGTGTGATCTTCTACTCATGGATTTCAATCACATCTGTTGGGGAGGCCTTGGCAGCTTGATCTCAAGAATAAACATGATCGGTTTAAGAACACTTATTCATTAAGGATGGAAAGCAAATAGTTCTCCCACCTTATGTGGAGTCCAAGGCTATAAGTGCTCTTGCTATTGAGAGAGGCGACAATAAGATCAATTTTGATTATATTAGATTGTAGTGCGACATAAGAGCTGATATTAGACACATATAACCAATACAGAGAGAATTTTTAGGATTTCCTAACCAAGAAGTTACTGTCAAGGCTGTCACCGTTAGTTGAGGTTCAATTTGTCTTCCCCTCAGAGAGGAATGAACCAAACTTGAGCTACTTTTGGAGTACTCTGTTGAGTGCGCATGACACGAAGTTTCAATTTAGTTCACAATGTACTCTCAGATGGTTGGCTAGATAGAGATGGTTACTCGCACTTCAGGAAACCTTTTCTGGTGTTTTGTGGGACAACGTATGTTATAATGCGATCAAAGTGCTTTTAGAGATGTAGTTGGAAGCTCTCCAATCCCATTAGATTAAAACATTTTTGATATGTTTAACGTGGCCTACCCGACTCCATACTATGATGAGCCAGAAGCTTTGATGGATGAGGTCGAAGCTCCCCCAACCCCGGGAGACTGACGCAGGGTTTTTTTGACCTGGATCCGTTCGGTCTATGGTTTTGGAGGGGCGGCTGACTCTCTATGCAGCGTAGTGCCACCTTTTTTTAAATGGGGGCTCACTCCTAGTTATCTAGTAATATGTATTTATTTTTGTTTGGTGTTTAGGGTTTAGTTTTTTGCTGTGAATTGCTTTTGGTTTGTCATCGGTGTCTCCTTTTCCCTCAATAAGCTGTATCCTAGGGTTCTAAGTTGTGTTCCGTATATATCTTGATATCCAGATGGTGTTTATAATTCATATACTTTTTCTCATCCTTTCCTTCATCGCTCTCACATTCCCTCCTTTCCTCTTTGCTGCCGCCACCTTGATCAACCCTCTTGTAGCTATTCCTACCGTTTGCATACTGTTCGGACTCCTAGAAACCACTATCCTGTTTTTCCAGCTTGCTTGCCGCCTCCTTACCACCAGCCGGATGTCTAAACCCTAAACAACACCACTTACAGTCTAGATCCAATTCTAATTTCAGTGTTATGTTGTTTTTTTGTTGTAATTTCGGATTTTCCTCCTACTGTTTGTTGTAATTTCAGACTTTTGAATTCAGTAATAATATTTGTTTTCCTTGGGTGTTTGTTAAATTCCGGCATCTGATGCTTACGATAGATGTAGAACAAATAAATTCGACTATGAAAATCAAAACACCCGACAAATCTAATAATTTTACCCTAATGAATGATGCTATTTAATTCATTTAATTGTAGCAAACTTCCATCTTATTTCGTTTAGAACATGATATCAGTTTATTATAAAATGGAGCAAGGTTAATCGACCATTGTTAATAAGCATGTATATAAATATGTTAAATTGCAAGTCTGTAAAAGACAAGATACAATTAAGTTTTATAGTAGGCCGTTAGAAAGGAAATTATAATGCAACCGGGCTTTCCATAATACACCATTATTTGATGCACAAAAATATGACAAGTACAGGTTACAAGAATTTGAATTACTTTTGATCCTTTCCTTCCTGGTTGTTATGTTTGTTGAAGAAGATTGCACCTGTACCTTGAACTTTTTTACATGAATTTTCTGGCTAAAATATACTCAAAACAAATAAGCTTGTAAATCAAGTACTACACATGATTTTCCTTTAAATTTTATTTTAGTTTTGCATAGTTTTTATCTTTTTTTGTTAAGCAACATACAACACCTAGGGCATTACATATCACGGAAAATGCATACAATTGTATCTTCTATCTTTGTGCTTACAATTACTATAAATACATAGCCAAATAAAGAGAATAATGTATCACATATCAATGAACCAAAACTCAAATCACTGTAGCCCTATATTAAAAAAATTAATGCCGTGTCTATCATACACCTTCTATGTGCATTGATGAATGTGGTTAGGCGAGTCACCCTGTATTAGGACAAAACTAATGATACTGTTGCTGTCATTAGGGTTCAAGTTAATGTTATATCAATTTACATATTAATTTTAAAAATATGACTTCGAAGATAAACTTGTATAGCTTTAAAAGGCATTTCATATATTTAAAATGCCTTTGAAAAACTTACATGTATAGATGGCTTTCAAAATACATTTTAATTTTAATGACAATTATTTGAAAATAGTTGATCTCATGGATGCTCTAACCATATCTGAATTTAAAAAATATTGATGTGATGGCCTCAATGTTTTTTATTACTTAAAAAAATCATATGGCGCTTAAATATGACAGTGATGTTTGTTAAATAATGATGCGTCTATTCCTAAACAATATGAAGTGCCCACTTACACCAGTAAGAGTCTGTTTGGGGCGGCGGTGCAGCATCGTACCGCATTTTTGTTTGTTTGGACAAATTGCATTTTGACATTTTTTTCAAAATGTCGTCGCTGAAATCTGCGTTTTCCCACCACTCCTGGTTTGGTACTATTAAACAAAAAAATATAATAGCCTCTGTAGCTTTTGAGCATCAAATTATTATTCCACAGATTTAAAACTATTTTTTACTAAGCTGTAGTTGGCCCAAACATACCCTAAACTACCAAACTTATGTTCATTTTAGCACATGAATTCAACCCTTGTTTAGAAATCAACATTTATACACTATATAATAAAAAAAAAAATACAAGTTAGCTATGCCCATTTTACAATAATCACTTGTTAAACCGTGCTATGTAATTTTACTTGTATTTCCTAATCAAAACTTATTTTTTGTATTGTGCCTCAACCCAAGCTTATGCATAAGGGGTTAGAGGGTGAGCCTGTGACATCCAATCATTTGCGTAAATCTTATAGTTTCCACCAATATAATAAAGATTGACATTCATACCACTCAGTTTCTACGGATTTGCATATCTAACACCTCAACTTCAATTTTAACATATATCCCACCTTACGTATACTTTAAAACTTGTATTTCACTTTTTAGAAGTTAAAATAGTTATATTTTGATGTGATATGAAATATTTGTGTGGTATAAATGTAAATATAAAGTCTAGATGTTAGATATGTAAATACATTGGAATTGGGTGTTATGTATGTAAATGCCCCTATAATGAAATTTTAAAGCTTCAAACTCTTGATTTTTTTTAATCTTTTAATCTCTGTTGTCATCCATATCCATATTTGCATCCAACAAAAGGCCTTAACGAAAATTTATTGTGACCATTTGATATGCGAAATGATTTAGTAGGACATCGACAATTGTTATTTTAGTGTTTAATTTGGTTTGTTTATGGAGAATGTTCATCTTGATTGTTCTAAAATTGTTTCAATGCACATTGCCCGTCATGTTTAAGCGACTACTAATTGCGCCTAAATCTTTTCTTATTAACATTTACTATTGAATTTTTTCAGGTTTCACCTCTGTACTCTTTCAGGATATCATGATCGGACAGTATTTTCAGTTAATTGGTCAAGGTAAATTTTATCCTGTCATTTATAATAAAAGTTAAACTCAAATGGCTATCCAACTATTTATATGTGACTAATTTAGTTCTAAAGTATAACATTTCTCTAACTTTATTCCTTAGCTGAATAAAATTGATCCAAAGTGGTCATCCAGGGACTAAAATAGGACCAATTTTGTTTAATTGATGGACTAAAGTAGTAATAATTTTCTATACTAATTTCTATATGTGGGATCTTTGGGTCAATTATGTATAGTTGAGACACGAAATTGGAGAAATGTGATACTCTAGGACTAAATTGGTCATATACAAATAGTGAGGACCAATTCAGAATTTAAACCTTTCATAATGACCATTTCCTTTTGCTTGATATTTGATGAATATAAGCTTTATAATTAATTGACTTCATTATAAATTAGGATATGTTGTATGAATGAAGTTCTGAAGGTGTACTAAAACTTGAAGCATGGACACTTCCTTTCTTGTAATTGTGGTTCTAAGAATTTTATTAGTTTGTAGCTAATGGATTTGCCCTCTAAAGTGAGTACTAACCTCTATGTGTTTCTTCTTGGCTCTTGCTGTCTTTTAATTGTTTCTCTTTTTATTTTTTTTAAGGGCGTTTGCATGCATACCACCCAATTCCTATGTATTTACATATCGAACATCTAAATTTTACTTTTTACATTTATACTACTCAAATATTTCCTATCACATAAAAAATACCACCATTTTAATTTTTAAAAAGTGAAATAAACCTTTTCATGCATTGTTATGGTCGTATGAATGTAAAAGAAAATATAAGTTTATGTAAATACGTTGGAATTGAGTGGTATGCTTGCAAATCTTCCTACTTTTAATTATGTGTATGATTCATGAGCTCTTATGAATTTAATAGAAGGATTCTCTTTTTTAGTAGCCGACATTTTTGCCTTTAACCTGTGGTGGAATCAGGGAGGTGCTGAGGGTTGCTCTCTTCTCCCTTAGATTTCAGTAAAGTTCCATGTATCAATGTATAACATGAAATTTTATTCTTAAATTTTCATAAAATCATCATGTATATTATAGGAGTTTTACTTCCTCTATATTTACGGTGTGCTCTTTCAACCTGTCGTCCTCCATCTTATGAAACTTTTCTGGCTAATTAGATCCTGCCAGTTTTGATATATAATTCAATTAAAAAATTAAAATAAAAATTGAAAAATTTTCATGCATACAACTTAAGTCCTATGTATTTACATATTTAACTTCTAAACTTCAGTTTTTATATTTGTACCACCTTACCTAGCACGAATTGGTGTATTCACGTTTTAAAAGTTAAAACAGTGGTATTTTTTATGCGATTTGAAAGATTTAGGTGGTGTAAATGTATAAAAAATGAAATTTAGGTGTTAGAAATGTATACATACATATGAATTAAGTGGGATATCTGTAAATTTTACATATAATTTTTCTTTGATTAACTTCTGGAAATAGCAGTAAACTTTTTTTGTTTTGTTTTGTTTGGGGCATTTACATACATTTGCACACAGTTCTAATGTATTTACTTATCTCACACGTAATCTTTTATATTTACACATATAGCACTCAAATCCTTAATATCACATAAAAGTAAGTATTATTGTCACTTTTTTGAAGTGAAATACACTTAATCATGCATATGATATGTAAATATACTTAAGAAATGTGTGCCAGTTATGTAAATTTCCCCCCCTTTTTTTAAAGTTTTTGGGACTACACAGAGAATGAATCTGGCTGACGGGATATGGGCGCTAGGTGCCTTCTTAGTACTGCTATATGTTCGGGACTTGTCATTATGCTATCATTAATTGAAATTATTTGCTTACCTTGTGCACATTTTACACAATTTACAATGTGACTAATTTATTTAAAATTTGATTATTGGATTCTCATTATTATATTCTTTTTATTTATTGCAGGGATGGTATTATTGCTACTGGAGCACGCTGATGATTCTATTTGCCTTTTCCACGAGACAAAAGATTATTTGGTAGTTCTTGCAATCCTACCTCCCCTTTCAATAAATTCTAAGGATTTTTAGTTGGAGGATAAACTTTGTTGCTTGGCCATATATATAGGGGCATTTACGTAGACACCGCCCAATTCTTATATATTTACATATGTATCATCTAAACTCTCATATTTACATACAAATCACTCAAATCTTTAACATTATGTCAAAAATACCATTATTACCAACTTTTAAACGTGAAATACACCTTTTTAGGCATAGTTGTTAACACCATGTTATAAATGTAAATATTAAACTTTAGCTGTTAGATATGTAAATACATAAGTATTGTATGGTATCTATGTAAATTTCCCTTTGCTTTCAGAAGTTCAGTGCTGGCTTTTGATGTACTTATGAAGTTTAAGCTTCCAATCTATATTTTAAGAGATGTTAGCATGATTTAGGCTTCATAAATGAATAAATAGTGTAATTTCAATCTTAGTTGTTTAAGCTTTCTCAGTTGAGTAAGATTTATATAATAGGTTAGCAAATTTGCCTCAAAGTGGGATGTAATTGAGTCAAGCCGACGCATGAATCGATTTGGGCTTGACTCGATAAATGGCTTTTGAGCCAATTTCAATGAGTTATTTAATCAACCTCAAACTAATCTTAAACTCAATTTCCCAACTCATTAGCTGACTCATTTACAAATATTAATATAAAATACATTTAAAGTATATTAGAATTGGAGTTCTGAGTACAAATTTATTTAAATCTCTTCATCTTCAACTGATTTCTTATCATTCCTCTCTTAAATTTCCATAATGTTTAGGAAGACTTACATACATAGCTCTCAATTCCTACGTATTTGCATATCTATGATGTAACTTCAAATTTTACATATAACCACTTTTTCTATGCATAAAAAGGTGTATTTTACTTTTTAAAAGTAAAAAAAAGTGGTATTTTGATGTGATATGAATTATATGGATGATATAAATGTAAAAAGCAAAGTTTAGTTGTTAGATATGTGAATACGTAGGAATTGGGTGCTATGTATTTAAATACCTCGTATTTTTATCATTTTATTACAAGAATGTACTTTCTTTTATAATAAATAAGCATGTTGCGAACCTTATCTAACTTAGAGTTGAGCTCGGGTTCGAGCTCGAACTAGATAATCTAATAGAGCTTAAGCTGGGAGTCGCTTGGAGGTCGAATCAAATTATTTACGTCCCTACTCCCAACTGCCATCTCATTCTTCGTTGTCGGGAGCTATAAGTATTTTTCCACTCTTTATAGGGATTATTATTATTATAGGCTTATTTTGACTAATGTAAACTAATACAAAGTTATAGCTATGGAAAAGCAATTGAAGTAACATCAAAACTTTAAATGTAAGTTAGTTTGGCTTAGCACTCATCCTGTATTTTTCATGAGCATAGATTTAAAAATGGAGCATTTACATACACCGCACACAATTCTAATTTATTTACATATCCCACACCTAAACTTCCATATTTACATGCATAGTATTTTGGTGAAATAGTGTATTTCACTCTTGGCTAAAGGGTAATAGTGTTTTTTCTTATGTGATATTAAATATTTGAGTGCTATGTGTGTAAACATGAAAGTTTAAGTTTGAGATTTGTAAATACAGTAGAATTGTGTGCTATGTATCTAAAAGCCTCATTTCAAAATTTGTATAGAATATTTTAGGCTTAGAAAAAGGAACTTTTACATACATACAACTCAATTCTTATGTATTTACATATCTAACCATCAAACTTCAATTTGACATATGCCAACTGACTGTTGACTGGAGCTATAAAGTTCCTTTTCTTTTGCTTAAGTGGGTTTATGGAAAGGAAGCATAGATACCACATAATTCCTAAGTATTTACATATTTAACACCTAAATTTTAATCTTTGCATGCCACTTTATCTATATATGAAAAGATGTATTTTACTTTTTAAAATTTAAAATGATAGCATTTTTTTATGCGATATAGAAGATTTGGGTTTCGTAAATATAACAAGTTTAGGTGTTAGATATGTAAATATATAGGATTGGCTGGTATTTATGTAAATGCCCTTTTTGGAAAATGAATGCTAACAATTTCTGTTCTGTTCTAAGCTGGCCATCTCAATTTGCAGGTTGATGGAGGATCATACAAATTAATTCTAAAGAAGAACAAAGCTCACGACATGGACGTGAACTCAGTGCAGTGGAATCCAAAGGTAATTAAAATAGAAGGAAGATATATATATATATACCTCACAATTCTTATGTATTTACATATCTAGCACCTAAAATTTGATATTTACCTTGATACAACTTTATCTATACATGAAAATGTGTATTCAACTTTTTAAAAGGTAGTGATATTTTTTTATGTAATGTAAATTATATGAGCGCTAGAAGTGTAAAAATCGAAGTTTAAGTTATTGATATGTAAATTCATATGAATTGTTTGATATGTATTGAAATGTCTCTAAATAGAAATCTCAAGCTCCATTAATGAAGGCTACATTTCATCAGAGAAGCTTCGTCGTTGATCATATGTCGAGCTCACTCTATCTTGGTTTAAAATTTCTCAGGAACCTGAAATTCTGGCTTCGGCAAGCGACGACGGCTCGATAAAGCTATGGAGACTAACACAAGTTCCCTGAGAAAATGGTAACTGATTTCCTTTTTATCTTTCTTGCTGCAGTGTTGCGCATTTATAGTTCTCTTTTGGCCTATTTATAAGTTTTTGAAAGATACACATACATACCACATCAATTTTTACGTGCGGATCATCTTACCTATGAATGAAAATGTGTATTCACATTTTAAATGTTAAAATGACTGTATTTTTGATGTGTTATGAAAGATTTGAGTGTTTTAAATGTCAAATTTTAAATTTAGGTTATAGTAAACTCATATGAATTGGGTGGTTACTCATTTCCTTGGAAAAAATATTTCGAAATGGATGATCTGATTATTTTAATGGACGCTGTAAGAAAATGTCCATCAGAAGTACAACATTAGAGGACACATGACAAAAATTGTGAGGAGAAAAAAAATTAATAATCAATTTTTGAGAAATTTGATAAATTTTGACGACTTAATATATACCTTAATTTTTGCAACCCTTAAATTTTAGTTAAGTTAATTTTATAAAGTTTTATAGGTTGAATCGAGCAATTCAATATAAAGAACTATATATTAATTTTGAATGATTTGGGTGATATAAAATGTTGAAGTTATAAGTTTAATTAATTTAATTAAAACCTAATTAATCCTTAATCTCCCGCATGTTTACTGTAGCCCACCGACTTACTCCACTTTTAATTCATTCGATCGGTAGATTAGGGCAGGCGAGCTTCGCTTGGAAAAAAATATTACATCAGAATTTCACATACACAGCTACATGCGGAGTCCAATCTCGAACTAACACGTGGAAGGTTGAGGCTCACCCACATAAAAAATGAAAAAAAACTATAAAACGCACGTTGAAAATTCTTCAAATGACAGGAATAATGTCTTTGCCAAAGTTGATCTTTTGTTTCACCTCTAGAATGGAGTTCGTTGCCAATAAAGATGACCCATCTGACCTAGCAATTATTAAATTTAGACAAGGGTTCGATGTTATTGGAGTCAAGTTTGGGAAGGTGGTCGTCACAACAATCTGAAAAAGGTTTTGTAAATATGATTTCAGTTTATTTGATTAACTTCTACATAACTACACTGGTGCTCGACAAAAGAAATGACACTCTTCAGAAATCTCCAACTAACCTAAAAGTAATCAAGGGAAAGTCAATCGAGGCTAAGCTGGAGAGGCTTCGAGCTAATATTGCCGTGTTATGTATAGTCCTCCACGTTACAAAGCCTTGCTATGTGTTATAAGAAAATATTTTCTGCGTTATTTATCCTTGCTAACGTGTTATAAGAATATTCAGTCATGTTATTCTGAATATTTGTCGCGTTATTCATGTGTTATTGGTGTGTTATTGAGGTGATTTTGAGATGTTATTGTTCTTTAAACAACAATATCAACTCAAAATCACCTCATAACACATAAATAACACATCAGTATAAGTTTTCATCTTGTCATTGTATCATATCATCCCAATAACACATCAATAACACATGAATAACTCACTAAAAACAGTGACTGAGGTGATTTTGAGATGTTATTATTTTTTAAACAACAATACTAACTCAAAATAAGTTTCATAACACATTAATAGCACATCAATGAAAGTTTTTATCTTGTCATTTAGTTGAATCACCTCAATAACACACTAATAACACATGAACAATACGGAAAATATTCAGAATATTGCGAGGGAATATTTTGATGCGATGAAATATTCCTATAATGTATCGGTCGGGCTGGGTCGCGAGTTTTCGTTCATTTTTTCATTTTTTATGTAGGTGGGCCCCGACCTTTAATGTGTCAGCTCGAGATTGAACTCCGCATGCAGCTTTGCATGTGGAGTTTTGATGTAATATTTTTTATGCATTCTTTCCCTCGCCCTATTTCCTCTCTTGCAATCCCTCTTCTGTGCGAAGGAGTTCATTCAACCCCTTGTAGTACAGGCGGCGAGCAGTCGTGGGTTGCAAGTGAACCGAGTGGCCTCCTAGATGCTACAGTTCGCAATTTGTGGTTATGGGGTAAAATCTAAGGGTACAAATTCCTCTATCTTGCCATTCTAAATTTTCATTTTTTTCCTCACTCTTAGATTTGGACTTTTGCCTCATTTTTAGTGCATTTTTCGTTCCTGGTAGCGTTCGAAGGCACCTATCTTGTGTTGAAAGGAATGTAGTTTGTGAGCTCCTTAAGATATTCTGACACAAACTCAGTGAAAGAAAAAGGAGTTTAAGAAAATAAGAAGAGAGAATAATGTTTTGTTCTTTTGGAAAAGTGCTGGTTGCCGAGAAGGCTGATTAAGGTATGTTTTAGCAGTTAAATTGCTTTATGAGCTAAGATATCTTTAAGTCTGAAATTAATTATGGATTACAGATTATTTGTCCCAGGCGATAGGCTTGAGGTGAGAGTGTGGAAATTGACTATGAAGAGACTCCGTAAATTTAAGTAAAGTAATCTTATGGTAATTTAAGAAGATTAATTTTATTAACATAAATTATTTTAGTTTTAAATTTTAATATTATCTTTTATAGGTTATTACTCTTAATGTAAAAGTCACCACAACCTTTGACTAACTATTGAAATTTAAGACTTTAGTGTGACAACTGAGGTGAGTAATTTTCTTTCTAAATTTTAGTAATCTTTTTTATTTCAAATTATATGTTTGACTTTCTATATGATCTAGTTTAATTAGATCCTTCATATTATTAGGTATGAAAGATATACATGATAAGCATAATAAGAAAAAAAAACGTACTTGCATGAGATGAATAATATTTAAATAAACATTATATGTAAGATAGACATGTAAAAAAATATGTATGATATAAGTAGTAGATATGTATGAGATAAATATAAGTAAGAGATGCATAAAATGAATGATTTTTAGATAGACGTTATATATAAGGTAGACATATACATATAAGATAGATATGTAAGAAAAATATGCATGATATAAGTAAAAAATATGCATGAGATAGATAAAGTAAGAGATGTGCATGAGATAAATATATGAATGATATAAAAGATATGCATGATAAATAATTGCACAATGAAAAAATATACATGTTAGTGGATTGCATAGAAATATTTTAGAATAATATATGTTATAAAGAAGGAAATAGATTATGAGTTTGTTTGGAGCGGTGATGTGGTGGCAGTGCGACATCGCACCACAGTTGTTTATTTGAGTACTGAATTTTGACAGTGTTTTCAAAAAAACTGCCTTTGAAATCTTCTTTATCTCACCACTCTTAGCTAAGTGTGGTGGCAACTTTCTAGTTGCGGTTTAACTTAAAAAAAATTTGCAATAGCCATTTCAACTTTTTGAGCATCATATTATTATTCAGCAGCTCACAACTGTTTTTTAATAAGCGGTAACTGCCCAAAATAGACCTTTTATATGAATACTTGTACATGCATGTTCAGAGGAGGATTTCATCTCGTAATAGTACAGGTAGATGACGCCAGTGTACTCGCACACGTATAGACAATTGTGATAATTAGATCACTAGTTATTGTGCCGATATGATAATATCGACCAGGGGTGAGTAGACCAGAGATTACCTCCCCAGATAATTGTGATGATTATATTATTAACCGTTGAGCCGATGAGATAATATCAGCCAAGAATAGGTAAGAGTCTTTCCACCCTAGATAATTGTGATGTATATACCACTAACCGCTGTGTCGACTGAAGCCGGTGGGACAATATCGGCTAAGGTTGTGTTAAGTTGTTGACGATGATCCTCAGAGAGAGAAAAATGTATTTAAATAGGTATAAAGTAAAAGTAAAGTTGAGATAAATGCATATAAATGATTAGTGCATGTTCATTTAGAAAAATGTTATTGATACATGCATTAGCATATATCAGATTGTTTTTAAAAATATGAAAGATCAACATATTATAAAATTTCTTATAAACACATATATTGAATTCTTCTTCTTGGATTACTGTAATTTAGAAGTGTGATTACTCCTGTGCTATTTTTAGATAACTCATTATGTTTTAAATTTTTTTAAGGTTTTGAACATTTGAGAAAGATGAATAGAAGACGGACAAATATGTATAGAATGTTAGAAAAAAAAGGAAATGTTCAATGTTCTACTTGTTAATTTTAGTTGCTTTATTTAGTGAATCTTTCGTGTATTATTTGAATGTTAAATTGTTAGTAATAAAATCAGAATAATAAAGAATTGAAGTGTAATTAGGACTACATATATTTATAATTTTTTTACTTTCTATGTTTCATTTTTCTCTAAATCATATTGAACACATATCCGATACTATTTGAACACGTGTTCGGTAAAAAAATAAATAAATATAGATTTATAATTATTAACTCATTAAAGATTATAAAAAATATCACTTTTTCGCTAGGATGGTTTTGTCTGATGGCTTTGACAAATAGAAGTTTCAGTGGAAATAGCATAAAGTTCGAATTTAGCTTTGACGTCAGGTATTTGTATTGGCTTCAACGATCATGTTTGACTTTTGCTTAAGTTGTGATGAAGAAGCTTACGACATCTGGTTTAGTGGGGCGACTTCAAAAAATCAAAGGGAACTTCAACGCTCAGCTTCGACGATCGTAGGATGGACCATTGTCCCCCTTCTTTGACAAATAAAATTGGAAGCACTGATACTCGATTTCGATAAATATTGGATGTCCTATGATTCAGCTCGGAGCTTTGAATTAACCAAGACAATAACGGACGGTCGGACGGTAATAATAAATTCTCTGCTATCATACTTCATTCTCGAAAAGGTTAATATCCAAAAATCCATAAAAGAACCACTAAAAAAACAATTAAAATTAACAAGTAAAATTTGTTCCTTTTTGTTCATTGTTCTCGTCTTCTATATATAATTTTTTCTCTTCTATCTTCGTGTTCAAATCCTTGTAATCTAAACAAATATTAAAACAACTTAATGAGTTACCTAAAATAACCCATAGGTAATTACACTGATAAACTACAATAACTCAAGTAAAAAAATTCAATATGCATGTTTGTCTTTCGTATCTCTATAAAAAATCATATAATTTGTGAGCCTTTAATCTTTTTATAAGAAATTTTATATATGCTAATTTATGTATCTATAACATTCTCTAAATGAAATTACCAAAATCTTTTATATGTAATTACTTTATCATTTCTTTTACTTTATACTCTTTATCACATGAAAATACCAGCATCACTATTTCTTTTTTTTTTTTTTTGAAAGATGAGACATATTTTCATGCATATGTTATTGACACCAAGGTGATATAAGTGTAAATATCAAAGTTCAGGCGCTAGATATGTAAATTCATAGGAATTGTGTGGTCTGTATGTGAATTTTCCAAATTAAAAACAAAGTGATTTAGAAAAAATAGCTTCAGTTACAATGCAGGTTTGCAACAAGAAATAGAATTAGCAAATCATAAAATTAGTAATAGATCAACATAAATTTCAGAGATTGTAAACTATTTTTTATCAGGATTATTATTATAGGTATATATATATATATAT
>JXCR01133037.1:4683-16253 GCA_002079205.1 Phalaenopsis hybrid cultivar
CCTCCCTTGATTTACCTATCGTGCCTAATATACTTCTCCTAGATAGCTCTTCAGTGGATGCTACAAGATCGAGTTTAGATAATATCCTCTTATTTTATCTTAATATGTATATGTGCTTGCATTATAACATATTGATATTTAATGATTCTCTCAAAATAGCACCAGTATGAGCAGATTATAAGTCTAACATTTGCTACCAACGCCCTTCATTTATAAATCCTAAGCAATGGGACATGCATGCGCCTTGACTATTTTTTGGAGACTGATATCTGAATGAGACTCAGAATCACCTATGTCTTTGGAGAGTTTTATATCAAACGCAAATACAATGTTGGACTTCCTAGTACTCTTTGGTTTTAATGGCTCAAAGCTTACATATTAAGAGGTGGTATGCCGGTAGCCAGAGTTTTTAGTTTGCAGACTCAGGGCTCTTACTATTACTCAGGTCAATTTCTTATTACCTGACCTTCATGAAAAGGTTATAAAATGTCGAGAGGCAACTGACGTTGCACGGGATGAGTTGGAGAGGTGCTTAAAGCCCTCAAGAGATCTCTCCAACGCTCCTCTGATACTTCAAGCGAGATCGAGAGTTTGAGGGCTCACATAATGCACCTTCTGGGAGAAATTAAAAATAATATGTCGTGCAAAGTTAGCCTTCAGGTGGAGCACACAATAAAAGTACGGATAGTTGAGAGGGAGCAGCAACGATACTAGATTTGTCACAAAGTCTTATTAGTTTTCGAGTCATTCATGACTCAAGCACTAGAGGAGTTGTGGGTTGCTAAGACAGAATATCATGCTATTATGGAGATCATGGCACAGCTTCGAGCTCAGCAGTCTCATTTTTTGTGATATATGTTGTACTTAGTTTGATTTGGTGTGCTCTGAGATTTTTACTTATTTATCATTTTATTAGTGAAATCTTCCCTTTCCTCTTTATTTTATTTGCCCCTTTTATTGACGTTTAGTTTCAAACATCTATTAAAAAATGTATGTTTGTGACCAAGTTTTTTTAGGCTTGTATTAGGTCGGTGACAAGAAAATAATCAATCCTGCACTTAGTGTTTTATCGGATTTGTTGACGATTGTATTTCTTTCATTCAGCCTTCAGCTTTGAATAAACTGTAGGATAACTCTTTTGGCCCCCAAGTTATTTGCTTTGGCAGGCTCGTTGAAGAAGAGAATTAATCTAATGTGTCTTAAGCTTCATCAGACTTTATAAAAGTAGTTTGGGATTATTTAATTTAAGCAAGACAGTGAGCTTAGCTTGAAGCTTTCTTCAGCAATGTTCATTTCTATGACCTTTAGACTAATCAAGAAAAATCTCGTTCACTTGAACTTATCCAGTCGAATAGGCTTGTAATTTGATAGTTTTTGTTATAAGACTAGCAAAATGGAGGTTTCTCCACTGCGACCATTTTTATGGTTTGTTTAGTGAAAAGAAGTGTCTGCGACTCTGCCATATTTGAGCTTATTGAGTCCAACATTTTTGTCTCAGCTGAATCTTAGACTTGGACCACGACAACTTTGTCTTATTCAAATTAATATGTTTCAGCTTATAGATATAGGAACTTTCCTTTATCTGTTAATGCGTCAAAAAGACTATTGGGTTTGAATTACTTTGTCAAATTGACGAACATAAGAAAAAAAAAATCTCTTTTTAATTTTTCCATATTTAAACTACTTAGGAGAAGAAATAAGCATTTGTATTGGACATCATGCACAAATCACTATTGGATTTTATGTTGGAGAATGTTGAAGAGATACAACTTTCAAAGGAATTTTGAAGGACATAGAAGTCAATTTGTTCAAATATGATCGTAAAGTTGCACTGAACATAATGAGAAAGTTTAAAAAATAAATGGGTCGTTTAAGGATTGGCATAACTTGGTTTGCCAGCTTTTTTTTCACTCTTTCGATCACTCATAAACAAGAAGAGAAATTTAAGGAAGACAAAAAGATTTAAGGAGGATGCTTATTTCTGAAGCTTTAAGCAAACAAAATTTACTATTGATTACAAAGGAGAAAGGGTTATGTGACAATCCTTGCATCATCCTTTTAGAAGGAAATTCTTATGCATAAAAAGGTAAAATCCCATTTGAAGAAAGTGCTTCGCTTAGTAGATATATGATGCCTAAACTTTGGATAAGACATAGTTTAAGTTATGGCAGTACTAACTTGAAATTTGGATGACGACTTGCTCTGTTTACACCTTAACTTATTCATTTCAGTTAATTTGCACATGTTGCTTATTTATTTCATGATTTCTTAATCTATTATTAACCCATTTTTTTGTTTAATTATAATTTTTGCTTTTGTTTTTGTAACTGTACAAGCATTAGAGAAATGAAATTTTCGTTCAATTTTTCACAATAATTCAGCTTAAAGNTCAAGTGCGTGATAGGGGAGTTGCAGCTCACAGTAGAGAGCTCTGGGGAGAAATTGGTGAGTACGAAACATTCTTTCACGCTAATTGAGGCATTGATTTCCTTTTCCGCACTTCTATTTTGAGATTTAATATGAATCATGCATCTTTTTTCATTCCAATCACTTGAGTGGACATGAGATTGTGTCAAAAGCAAAGATGTTGATTTGTGGGTTTCTGTAAGGACTTCTAGCAAAATGTCAACAAGTTTAAGCGAGGAATAAAAGAAAATAAGATGGAAGAAGTTTTGGTAGAATCGAAGAAGGTCAGTTATGCTGAGAAGTCTATTTGAAACAAGAAAGTTACTTTTGGGTTAAATTGTTTTATGAGTCGAGACATTATTAAATCCTAAGATATTTACAATTTTCAGTTTATTTACCCGGGTCAGTGAGCTTGAGGCAAGCTTCTAGAAGCTAGTCGTAGGATGGCTCCGTAAATTTCAGGTAAAATAATCCTATGTTAACTTAAGAAGAATAATTTGATTAACAAAAATTGTTTAAATCATAAAGTTTGATTTTTGTTCATTGGTTATTAATATCAATATAAAGGTTATAGCAATGTCAACTAATTATTGAAGATTAAAAATCTAGCATAGCAACTGAGGTGAGTAATTATATTTCCAAGTTTTAATAATCTTCTTTATTTCAAAATGTACTCTGAACTCCATGTATGCTCCAGTTTAGTTAAATCTTTCATATTGTTAGACATGAAAGATATGCATGATAGAAAAGACTGCAAGATATACATGAGATACAAGATATTTAAGAAAAACATGATATGTAAGATATGCATGAGATGCAAAATAGGCATGATAGGAAAGATATGCATAATATAAGAAAAATGCATAAGATAAAAGATGTGAATGGCATCAAAGACATGTATGATAAATAGTTTCACAATAGAGTAAATATGCATATTAATAGATGATTGCAAATGTCTCGGAAGAATGCATGTTATGAAGAATGAAATAACATCTATATGAATGTTTATATGTGTTTGTTTAGATGAGTTGTTCACCTTCTAATGATATAAGTAGGGGACACTAGTGTACCCATACACATTGAGGTTTTTCTACCACTCCAAAAAATTGTGATGATTAGATCACTGACAATTGTGTCAACGGGATAATATCGGTCATGACAAGTAGATAGAGCTTGTCCCCCTAAACAATTGTGATGTTTACATCACTAGCTGTCGTGTTGATAGGATAATATTAGCCAATGACAGATAAGAGTTTTTCCACCTAAGATAATTATGATGTTTATATCACTGACCGCTATGCCGACGGAAAAATATTACTAGATGTGTGTTAGTTTTTATTGACGGCGATCCTCAAGCAGACAAATGTGTATGTAAAGAATATAAAAGTAAAAGCAAAGTTAAGTAAATGTATGTAGATGATTAAATTATTGTCATTGATTAAAGGTCATTGATAAATACATTAGTATATTGAAATACTTCTTATATAAATTTGAAAGATTAACATATTCCAAGATTTCTTATAGTGATTTGAAAGACCACAAACATATTGATTTCATTTTCTTAAGTTACTATAGTTTAGCAGTGTAATTACTCATAGATTATCTTTAGATAACTCATTATATTTTTTTAATATATTTTAGGTTTTAAGTTTTTTAATAACATTAAAAGAAGATGAGCAAAAGGGTATAGGAGGCGAGAACAACAACCGAAAATGTACAATTTTTGTGTTAATTGAATTGTTTTCTTTAGTGACACTTTCATGAAAAATTGATTATTAAAATGTTTGTGATAGAAATAAAATTGTTGAGAATTATTTTCCTCTGTCTAACTGTATGTTCTTGTCTTGGTTAATTTCAAGTTGGGTTATGCAAAAAATGATATCAGAGCGAGAGAGAGATATAGATTAAATAATATGAATCTTAGAGAAAGAACCCATAGAATGATTCAATCAAGTTATAAATAGAAGAAAAAAAATTAAAATTAGTTTATTATATTAAAATTTTGTTATTTTAGAATTATCGATGATCTTGAGGAAGAGCTCATAGATGATAATCTAGAATTAATTTACCCCTCAGTGCTGGTGCATTTTCTGATATGATGAATGTTGACCATGTTGATTAATAATTTTCAATCTCAATCTAGTAGTAGTGGAGGGGCACCAATGGATAAGTACTTGAAGTTCTTTCAAGATATGAGATCACCTTTATTTTTTTTAGTATGAGGGCCAACAGATGCTGATAACTTGCAATTAAGAGTAGAGAAGACTATTAATTGGTCATCATGTCCATCAAAGAGGAGAGCTACCCTTACTACATTTGATTTTAAGGGGGAAGCTAAAAGATGGTGACAATGTCAGATGTAGAATTTTGGAGGCAGAATCAGCCACTTGGTGCAGTGGAATAAGTTCAGCAGAACCTTCAAAGATTGGTTTGTACCACTGTCGGCTAGGAGATATATGCATAATAAATTTGTTAGTTTGGTACAAGGAGACCAATCAGTTATGCAATACGAAGTAGAGTTCACCATTTTGTTGAGGTATACACCTCAACTCATTCCAAATGTAGGAGGGAAATGCTACATATTTCATTTTGGATTGAAAAATTCAGTTAGGCAGCCACTAGTGTCACTTGAGATTGACAATTATTCAGTAATAATGGAGAGGACTAGGCAGGTGGAGATTGATTTTTAACAGACTCAAAAGCATAGAGATTTGCACAAGAGGAAGAGTTTGAAAGAAGTGACACCAACACTCATTTAAGAGAAGGAAAGTCTATTGGGAAGAAGATAAATTCCTCGATTGGAGGAGTTATTAGCCAGGCTGGTAGTAGTGCTATAGAGCTCTGTGCTAAGTGTTGAGAGCAACATCGTGGTGATTTTTTTTTAGGTTGAAGGTGTGTTATTTATGTAGATAGCCTGGACATTATAATAGAAACTGTCTTAATTCTATCTAGAGATCCACATCAGATGATAACCCAAGAAGGGATTCAACTCAGAGGAATTATTAGGAAGTTTCTACTTTTACAAGTGGCCAACAAAGGATAACAGAAGGTGACACCATGATTCGTAGTGAGCTACCAAGTTAGAACATTCTCCCAAGGGTTTATTCCTTAAATCATCAGGAACGGGAAGAGTTTGTTGCCACTGATACCGATGCATAAAGTTTGATATGTTTTTGTCATCATTTAACAAGATACAAACTTTCATAATTACTTTATGTTTCATCTTCATTATATATATAGTTGGTGTAGATTTCATGTATTTCGAGGACAAAAATTTATAAGGAGGGGAGATTTTAATAACCAGTTTTATAAATTGCATCTCTCAAATTTCAACCGAATTAATTTTATTAAATTTTATGAGTCAAATCGATCAATTTGATATATAACACTACTTGTAAATTATGAATGGAATGAGAGCATAAAATTTATAAGATATTGAGCTAAAATTTAATATAACTTAATTATTCCTTAATTATCTTATAGCCACACTGGTCGCAACTCACATACACATGATATTTAGCTTTAGGTCTCAATCAAAATGCTAGTTTCCTTTCCAGAGAACTCCCATCCCTTGGTTCTAAACACAAGCACTTTCAAATCTTAAATTTTGTGTCTTAAGTGGAATGTAAGTCCTTATCTTTTTATGCTTAACACAAACGTTCAAAATGTTAAATTTTTCTGTATTAGGTGTGATGCAAGTCCTTATGCTTTTCTACAGAGCGTAAATGTTATCAAAATTTAAATCTTTCCATCCTGGGTGGAATGCAAGTCCTTATGCTTTCCTGTCGAGCATAGACCTTCTTAAGTGGATGTAAGTCCTTATGCCTTCCTGTCAGCATAGACATTTTCAAATCTTAAAACTTTCCATCTTATGTGGGATGTAAGTCCTTATGCTTTCCTGTCGAGCATAGACGTTCTAAATCTTAAATCTTTCTATCATGAGTTAAATGTGAGTCAATGTGTTTTCCTCCTAAGATAAGTTTCTTCCTATATTCCTTTTGAATATTTTCAGGCTGAATGATATGCTCTAGTGTTGATTTCTTGATATATTCATCTTTTTCACCTTTTAGGCTGAATGTGAATCCATAAGATTTTTTTAGTTTTAATGTGTTCAGAAAAATCCAAAAAACCCCCTGTGGATCCCAATCCCAAAAAAATCCAAATGCAAATCTTTCGTTGATTGCTTCGATCAACGCAAATATGTATGTCATACTTTGAATAATTCGCCACACATATTAAGGGTCTATTTGTTGACCTCTTTTTTGGGTCAATTGCAACCTTAGTAGTCGTATGGACCTTTTGAAAAGATCTTAATACCTTCAAACTCTAATAGCAGTGCACTTGCCCCTTTTTGGCTAGGCGTGGTCATGTCAAGGCTGAAGCATGACCATGACTAGACCTAGCCATGCCCCGCCTTAAGCATGGTCACAACCTCAATCCTACATCACTGATCCATGGCTTTTGTCCTGGATTCTCATTCCAACTGTCCATTAGATTGGATGGCTAAAAACTTGTGACAACCGTTGGAATAATCTGGACTATCAATCTTTCATTTGATCAATGGTTCATGACAGCCACCGCCACCTATAAAAGGTGGTTTATCATCCCTCTATATGTGCTCTGTATGCTTGCTTAGGAGGTGTGAAGTAATTGGTGAAGTGAAGGAACCTCGAGTTAGTGAATACTTACTTTTTTGGAGTGCCTTTTTGAGTTTCAGCTCTCCGGCAAGCCGTCGTTTCCACTTTTCCTTTTTTTAAAGTGTTGTGTTTTTATTTAAGTATTTCAGTTAAAAATCTAGTTAATGTTAACTCAATAACCTTAGATTAGGCTTCGGTTTTGATTTGACTCGGATTGGCCTGAACCCAATCTAATCCTAATCCCTATAACTTAAACTAAAACCTAAAACCTAACCCACATCTGACCCAACCTAGACCTGACCCGGCTCAATTCTAGCCCAACCTAACCTAAACCCTAAAATCTAACCTTGGTCTGACCTAACCCAACTTAGACCTGAACCAACTTAGGTCTAGCCCAACCAAACCCAAACCCAAACCCAGTCAAGACCTGACCCGACCTAGACCCAACCTAAACCCGACCCAGCTCAGGTCTTGCCCAACATAACCCAAACCCTAAAACCTAACCTAAATCTGACCCAACCCAGAACTGAGCTAACCTAGGCCTGACCTAGATCAAGTCTAGCCTAACATAAACCCTAAACCTAACCCAGGTCTGGCCCAACCTTGACTTGACTCAACTTAGATCTGATCTAGCTCAGGTTTAGCCATATCCAACCTAAACCCTAAACCTAGCTCTGGTCTGACCAACCCATATTTGACTCAATCTGGCCTAAACCATAAACCTAACCTCAGATCTGTCCAAACATAACTTGAACCTTAAACCTAACCTAGGTCCGACCCAACTTAACCCTAACCATAAAACCTAACCTAGGTCTGATCCAACCCAGACCTAGCCCAACCTAGATCCGACCCAGCTAAGGTCTAGCCCAACCTAAACCAAACCCTAAAACCATGCTCTGGTATAACCTAAACAAGACTTGACCCAAATTAGACCCAACCTAGCTTAGGTCTAGCCCAGCTTAACCCAAAAACAAATCTAACCTAGTCTGACCCAACCGAGACATGACCTATCCTTGATTCAACCAGTCTTGAGTCTAGCCCAACCTAATTCAAACCTGAAAACCTAACCTAAGACTGACCCAACCAAGACCCGACCAAGCTTAGGAATAGCCAACTTAAGCTAAACCATAAACCTAGCCCAGGTTTGATCCAACCATGACCTGACTCAACCTAGCAAAAACCATAAACCTAACCTAGGTCTGACCTAACTGACCTTATCTGACACAACTCAAATATGTCCCAACCTAACACAAACCCTAAACCTAACAAAGGCTGACCCAACGCAGACCCACCCAACCTAGCTTAAACCCTAAACCTAACTCAATTTGACCCAAGTCAGACATGACCCAACCTAACCCAAACCCTAAACCGAACCCAAGTCTGACCGAACCTAGACCTAACCCAACCTCACCTAAACCTTAAACCAAACTAAACTTAAGCTAACCCAGTTTAACCAGAAAAGCCAAATCTAACCAAGGCTAATCTAGCTTAAACCGAGTAAACTTGAACCAAATCCTAGCCTACTCGAGTCAAATCAAGTCAATCTAGGTCAATCAAAATCAAATCATAACATATTTGGGTTAACCCAAGTCAACTCGGGTCCATCAAAATCAAACTCTAACCTATCCGTGTCAACTCAAGTCAACCCATCTCAACCCAAATGAAACCCTAACCTATCGGGTTCAACCCAAGTCAACCCAGGTCAACCCAAATCAAATCCTAATCTACCTGGGTCAACCAAGTCAACCCGAGTCAACCAAAATTGAAATGTAACCTACTCGGGTCAGTCTAACTCAACCTAGGTCAACCCAATCCAGACCAAAGCCTATCTAGGTTAAAAGCACCCACAATTAACTTAAGTCAACCCAATTCGACCCAATTTAAAATTGAACTGCCCTAAATTAGCCCAAGTCTAATCCAAGGCTAGAATTGAGTCATTTTATGCATGTTTTCATGTTTTATGTTTGTTTTATCATATTTTGCCTTATTATGCATGTTTCTTTAGATTTTTCTTGTTTAAAAAAATAAACTAAAAACAAAAATAAAAGATGGAGGCCCCTCTCCAGGTTGTTTCCTTCTAAAAAAATATGAAAATAACAAACCTTCAAACTTAAAAAACCTTGATTATTCAACATGTCCGACAAGATATAGAAACTGAAACAAATGATTAATTGAATGTTGAACTTCAAATTACAATTAAAATATACCAAGATAAGGAACTGAAACTGAACCTAGGCAGATCTGACATGAACCATAGATTAGCTAACATAGCTACCAAAACTAAGGGTCATATATTTACCCTAGGTTATTCTGAGAATAGAAGCCTAGGCTAGTTTAGGTAGCAAGATAGAATTAAGAACTAGTACATACAAAACATCTAAACGTACCCCTGATACTAAAGAGAATACCTTAGAAGGATGTAACCCATGGCTACTGATGAAGGTATTTCAAACCTCTTCTAGATGAAAAATCTCTTGAGTTATGGCTTTTAAAGGGGATTCGTGGTTATGAGGATGCTTATAGTTGACAAATACCAATTTTCCCAGGATGGATGACGGAAATCCATGGGCATCTTGACCGAGTAAATCATTCCTAGTGTTAAGCTAGTCAAGCTTCCTTATAGAGTTTATGGTTAAATCTTCATATAGAAATCTTTCCTACCTTATCCTATAGTATAGGGGTTCTGATTAATTCATGTCTATCGTTTTAAATGTCACTAATTCATCCTTGTGAACCCTATCAAACCCATTAAATCATAATTCCAATCTTTTCAAACTATAAATATTATTGATTCATCCTTTAAACCCTATTCATTTAGTTTAAACAATATCAATTTAATCCTTTCAAATCCTTTAAAATATCACTCCTTAAATATCAAACTTTCTTTATGAGATATTCAAGTTATTCCACCCCTTTGAGCTCAAATCCCTTAAATCCTTTCATAATTTTACNTTCAAGTTATTCCACCCCTTTGAGCTCAAATCCCTTAAATCCTTTCATAATTTTACTCCTTAAATTAATCGAAAGTTTTTTTAGGGTTCATAAGTTTGTTAACCTCACTTTTGGTTGAGGTTTAGTTTTTCCTCTTTAGTAGCCTAAGGTCTAGCCATAGGACTTCTTAGGTCTAGTTCTTCCTCTTTAGTAGCCTAGGGTCTAGCCATAGGACTTTCCTGTTGACTATTCCTAGTTAGACAAGGAACCCTCACCATTAGAAACTCTACACTCCTCTTTACTCAACTTGAAGTTCCACATTGGTCATAACCTCTAGCACCTAGTAGGTGGGGTCATTATGGGGGAACTCAAGATGAGTCACCCATAGGACTGCTGGACCTTAGAGTTGACCCTGAGTGTTGGTCTAGGGCTAAGGCACTTGCTTGCAATCATTTCCACTCACAACCACTCACTACCCTAAACTCAGAATTGCTAGGTTCTGGTCCCTTTATACTTTTGGGAGACTTTTGTAGGTGGTTCCCTAAACCCATTAGCCCTAGGCTAGAGTTTAGCTAAGACCACTATATAGAGGACCCAAAATGGGGATTCTATTGGTCCATGGCCTATTAATGGTGGTTGGTACTCCAACTCTACTAAGATGCCCAACCTAGCATTTTGCCCCCAAAATTCCCCCAAATTACCTAAAAACCCTTGGTGCCCCAAATTCTGCAAAAATACCCAAGTTGGTTCAAAAATCATTTCAAACACCTTGAAAACACCCAAACTACCCAAAATCACCAAATTTTCCAAATTACCGAAAGTGCCCCTCCTTAGCCAAAGATGCTAAAAATTTTCAAAAAATCCCACAAGTTCCCAAAACCTTCCAAATATTCTTAATTTCATTTTTCTCAACTACCACATGACCCAATTTAGCCAATTTGACCATCTTTGATTAAAACCCACAAATTGGCCTTTAAAAGCCCAAATTTCCCAAAATTCAACTCAAATGTCCATCAATTGGATCTCAATTGACCCTAATTTCAATCCTAAACTCAAATTCACTTTTGATATGATCAAACTAGACCAAATCCAAGCTTAATTGGCTCATGATTTGAGCCAAATTTTTGGTATAGGTCAAACCTTCAATTTTGGTCACATGCCCTAATCTCACCAAATTGAACCCATAGCCTAGTCAATTGGCCCCAATTAATGTTGAAAAATCGTAATATTCCTACACATCAAAATCAACCATCAATTATCCTTGGTGAAGCCTCAAATCCATTTGATTTTGGCCTAAATCCAAAATTCACAAAGTTAGCCCCAAATTGGCTTAAATCTCCAAATTTCACCTAATTGGTTGCATTAACCTCCAAATTGGCATCCAATTCATGTTGAATTACAACAATCAATTTGAAATTAGCCCAAGTCTAGCCCAAGCTAGACCTAAGCCTAGCCCAACATAACCAAATTGATTAATATTCAAAGTCCCCTCAAATTTACCCTTCAATTGAGCTCAGAACCACTTCAATCATTCACTAAAGTTGTTCATTATGATCATATAAACCAAATGCAACATTTATTTGAGCTAATTGACAT
>JXCR01133041.1:0-10851 GCA_002079205.1 Phalaenopsis hybrid cultivar
TGCTGGAACAGATTCCCAATGTGACTTTCTATCAAATTCCTCGGGTAGATAATGCACATGTTAACACTCTAGCAAAACTTGCTATGGAATTGGCATGTCCCCCGGAGGATTCTATAGAAATCACGGTACAAGGTAGACAGTTTCTATCCAAAATTGACATGGAAACCTTACATAAACTCGGAAAAGAAGAGGACACAATAAATGTAATTGTAAATATCAATGAAGACTGGCGAAAGCCATTAATTGAATATTTGCTTACTGGAAAGCTGCCACCGAGGCAAACCAGATTACAAAGAGAGCTTTGTCATACTCTCATAAATGGTGTTCTCTATAGGAGATCATTCGATCAAATGTGGCTACGGTGTCTGAGCAAATCGAGGCACATGATATTGTCAAAGAGATACACGCCAGATTATGTGATGCTCACCAATCGGGACCAAAAATGAAAATGAAAATTAAAAGACTCGGATATTATTGGCCAACAATGATGCTGATTGCATAGATACAGCGAAAAAATGTCACCAGTGTCAGATACATGGAGTGGTTTTATACCAACCACCGAATGACTATCATCAGTGCTAGATACACGGAGTGGTCTTACACCAACCACCGAATGTGCTACCCCCAACTAACTTGGATATTATTGGCCAACAATGATGTCTGATTGCATGGATACAGCGAAAAAATGTCATCAGTGCCAGATACACGGAGTGGTTTTACACCAACCACCGAGTGTGCTACACCCAACCGTTGCTTCGTGGCCATTCGAGTGTTGGGGTACAAACATAGTGGGTCCGATAGATCCTCCATCCTCCAAGACATAGATTCATATTTGCAGCGACAGACTACTTCTCTAAACGAGCAGAGGCAGTTCCACTTCGAGAAGTTACAGCTCAGCATGTCTTACAGTTCTTCAAAGACCAAGTCGTTTATNCTAACCCCGAGATGTGAACTAGAATTTAAGTACCAGCCTCTGAATGAGAATCGAAAGCCTTATTCCATTTAAGGGGGCCTCACATCGATCTCGAGAATTGAGAATAGGATGCCCTTTTCCATTTAAGGGAGTCTAAAACCTATCTCAAAAGATGGGAATTAGAATTTAGGAAATGACCATGAGATGAGAACTGGAATTTAGGTACCAGCCTTAGAATGAGAATTGAAAGTCTTGTTCCATTGAAGGGGGCCTCACACCAATCTCGAGGGTTAAGCATATGATGCTTTGTTCCATTTAAGGGGGCCTCACACCTATCTCGAACGATGGGAATCAGAATTTAGGTACTGACCCCAAAAATTTCATGAGTGTGGCAAAATTTCTCTGATAGGATGCAAAAAATATGTGGATGGAATCAGAATCCATGCACCAACCCGAAAATTACATGAATGTAGAAAACAGAAATAGAATGTCCCAGAAATTACATGAATGCAGAAAATAGAATTAGACTCTGGAAAATATGTGGACAAAATTGGAATCCAAATAGGAATGGAATGCAAAAAATATGTGGGCAGAATCATAACCCATGTTCCGACTCGAACATTTCATGAATTCAGGAAAAAAGAATGGAATGCAGAAAATGTGTGGACGGAATCAGAATCCATGCACTGACCTGAAAACTTCATGAATGCAGAAAATAGGAATGAATTGTGGAAAATATGTGGACGAAATTAGAATCCATGCACCAAGCCAAAAATTTCATGAATGTGGGAAATAGGAATGGAATGTGGAAAATATGTGGACAAAATCAGAATCCATGCATCGACTCGGAAATTTCATGAATGTGAGAAATAGGAATGGAATGCGAAAAATATGTGGACATAATCAGAATCTATGCACCAACACTAAAATTTCATTGATGCAGAAAACATGAATGGAATGCATAAAATATGTGGATAGAGTTGAAATCCATGCACTGATCCAGAAATTTCGTGGGAATCATAATTTAGGTACTAACTCCGAAAGGAGAATTGGAATTTGAGTACTGACCTCGAGTGCACTATAAGTGTAAAGAACTTGTGAGAAGAGTGTGGGAAATTGTGAAGTTGAACATGTGAAAAGTGCAAAAATTTGAGGGGATTGTGGAGAACTTGTGCAGATAGAGGAATTTGTGTTGTGAAAGTGTAAAGTGTGGAACTCCGAATTCAAGATGAATTAGTTTACCAATTTTATCATTTTGTCTATTGTTTTTGTTACCATTTGTTTATTATTACTTATTTGTCTTTTAAAATTTGAGTTTCATTGATTAACTTTTAAATTTTAAATTTTAGTTTTTAATTTTTTTATTAGACTTTCATTGTGTCGTTCTTTGTTCGTTATAATTTAGGAACAAAGTATGGTCATGCAGTTTCTCATCAATCACGTAAAAAGGCAATTTGGCAAATATTCTGAAATCTGAAAGAAACTTTGTTAAACTTTTCTTCAAACATGTAGATCAACCAGATGTTTACTGAAATGTCCAAAAGCAACATGCTGAGTACATCTGCAATATCATATATTATATCTGCTCTGCTCTGATGTAATAAACAACTAAAAAATATATGTCCTTTGAGGCAAGCTCGTGGTAAAGCTAACCTTCTAAGCCATGCTTCGAGACAAGAGTTCCTTTCGCACGTACTTAGAGGTATATCTATTTCACAGCTCATATGGATGCAGTTTTTATAACACTGGATCTCGCTAGAATCTATGTGGCACTTTACTATTGTCCATTCTTCTTAATGTGATAGAAACCCTATGATGCAACACTCCTGGGATGCAATGCTTCACCAAGTCTGCCCCGTTTCCTTTTAAAATTAGAACTGAACCCATCGATAGTGGAATCTCGACTGGTCCTCTAAAATCTCCGGGTCCAATAATATCAATTTCTCTTCCAAATAAGATGTTTCTCTTGCTCATCAAAGATACTGTATAAAAAGGTATGACAAAATCATGTGATCTATGTGGGGAGGAATGCAGTCCCCTTCCTCATAGATGTTGATGATGCAGCTGCTTGACATGCAATCCATCGGTAGTATGCTTCATCTTACCATTCTCTTAATCATTCTCTTTATTGCAGCTAACAGAGGATCAGCCTTGTCATATCTAAGATTCCTAGAAGGTTTCTTAGCCTGCCTTTAACAAAATTATAGCAGCATCCACACTGGATAGTAATTCTTCCTTTGCCTCGCATCTACTTCTGTGGCTTAGCATATGTTTTCTTCTTTAGTAATCCATCTCAGCCTCTATCTTTGAGATCAAAAACATAGTCTAAAATCTTTCTTTCATCGCTTTCTGAGAATACCCTAGTGTGTAGTTCCAATCCTTCTAGGATACTAACTAATTTTCCTTAAATTTCCTCATAATATTCAAATTCTTGCTTCTGGACCCTACTCATCCTTTCTAACTCTACTGTAGGAAACCTCTGCAAACATCGGGGTTGCTCTTCTGTCTCCTCTTCTATAGCAATCCATGACAATGGTAGCTCTGTAAACTGTGGTATGTATGGCTCGACCTCTGGGTGGTTTGCATTTCTGAACTTCATACTAATAGTTGTATATTCTTCAAACATCCCAAGCCTTTTCAAGTGAAGGATGTTACACTCTGGCATTCTATGAAGGCTCCCGTTGATGGTGTCCTCCTTAAAATTTATGCATTACATGTGGGGCATCCTGCATAAAGCTCATTGGGGATCTCTGAAGATGTAGGCTCTCTAAATGTCTATAGCTCATCTTCTATGACCGAAGGACTAGTGGATGTTTCTCTTAAACATGTATCATAGATTTCATCCTCATTAATCAGAGTGAGTGTCGCCTCCTTTTTCCTTTGCACATGTTTTCTCTAGACGTAGCAAGGTTATATGTTTGTGATGATCGGTATTTCAGCAAGGCGTTCCTCTAAGCAGCGTTTCAGGTACTCTTTCTGTAGAAGCACCAACCAAGTCTTTTGTCGGCAAGATGATCATTGAATGCAAGCAGCTAGTTCCCTCCATCGAGTATTGTATCTTGTCTGCTTTCTTCCTCTTTGATGAGGAGTCTTCCCTGGTACTGATTCTGAGTAGTGATGGTAGTCCTTTTGCTTCACGATGATTGACAACGCCCGTCAATGGACCCTTATAGTCCAAATTGACTTTACCGTAGTCTAATTCAAAATTCAGGATGTCACTTTGAGCTGCCTTTTCTTCATTAAGTGTGAGATTTAAGCCTTCTTCAAAAGAAAAATTAGCTTCTAAACTTTGTTACAAAAATTTCAGACCCAGTAACAGATGTTGGCCAAATAATCATAATCAGAATGAGTGATAATTCAAAAAATAAAATTCACTTTAGGTGGCATCAAGTCATATAATATTGCTTTAGGTATCGTCTGTTGATCGACGACATTGGTCTTTTGCCTCAGAAGTCCACTAGTTGGTAAGATCCTCCAAAATAACCTTCTCTAGGACAAATGGTCCCTCCCACGTTGGTTCAAACTTTCCACCTATCATGCGGTGTGCAAGGATAGGCCTTTTGAGAATGATTACAAGATCATCAACTTTGAATGCCCTCAAGTGGACCAACTTTTCATTACTCTGTACCATCCTTGCTTGATAAAGTTTCAGATTCTACCGTGCTTCCAAACGTTTTCCTTTGAGACCCTCTAATTCTATAATTCTGAGCTTTGCACTATCTTTGGTTGTAATCTGATTGGTGATGGAGACTTTAAGAGATGGTATCCATACCTATAATGGTAGTGCGACCTCAGACTCCTACACTAATGAATATGGGGTACACTAAGTGGGAGTTCTGAACGTCATCCTGTAAACCCACAAGGCCTCAAAAAATTTCTCATGCCATCCTCTTTTGTCCTCGTCCAATGTTTTCTTCAAAATTTGCACAAGCATTTTATTGAGTGCCTCGGCCAGGTGATGCACCCCTAGTGTGTGTTGTTTTTCTGCATGTTTTATGTCAATTTAAATCCCTAGTATAGTGCCAAAAACTTGACTCACCCTAAAATTATGCAGTAATTTAACTTCCAAAATATGGCCAAAAACTTGACCCAATTTATATTTAGCGGTTAAAATCAAAATGTTATAAAATATATAAAATTGTTCTCACACTAGTGGTTCTACGTAAGTGCATGTATCAATTCAAGTAATATAGGGCTTTCTTTAAAATCCACAGTATCGATCCCACTAAGAGCGTAGTAAGAAATTCCTTAAGCTGATTATATACTATTATCAAGTCTTAGTTTGGAAGGTGGAAATTCTTATGATAATAATATAAATCCCAATATTCAAACTATAAAAATTAAAGAAAAAAAGACAAGTTAAATTGGTTTAATGAATGCTAACATAAATGAAGCTAAAAGTACTAAGTTTCTAAACTAATTTCTAAATTTTAAAGTTAAATTTACAAAGACTAAACAAAGTCTTGAGAGGAAGAGTTCAAATTTAAGAAAGCATCATTCCTTGTTACAATGAGTATATGGATTGTGAAGAAAATTAAAATCATTTGAAAATATATATAAAAACTGTTTTGTGCCACTTCATGTTTATTATTCTTACATGAAGTGGCCTTTAGGCCTTTGCACAATCATGTTGTGCAATTTAAGCCCTAACTCGCTTTAGGATTTTGAGGTTGTCATCCGTCACAAGCTAAATCCTCACATCTTTCAGGCTATTTGTGTGATCATTTCACACAAATTTAAGTGCTAAAAAATAAAACCTGTAGGATGAAACACTTAAATAACTTCTCCTCAAAACTGAAGCCAAACCTTAGGATAGACTGGGAAGTCACGGAGGTTTTCCTCTAGATCTATGACATCCCCTAGATCTTCCTCCTTTGGACTCTATAATAAATGTTCAAAATTTGAACCATTCCCTTTTCACACCTCTTTGTACAATCTACTTGAAAAGTCCTATCCTTTTGAAATCCTTGAACATAATATTTCTTGATTTTTATTAAAAGTTTTCTTAGATGACTTTGGTCATTTAGGATGTAATTAACTATAGGGGTTTTCCCTTATAGGAAACTCGTTTGAACCCAGCTTAATATAAACCCTATTTAATTCTTTATATTAAATGGGGAAAATTGTCGGCAAATAAAACGATTTTGCAGACCAAACGAACTTCATATATTTCTAAGTCTATTTGATCGAGTCTCATCCTCAACTCTTGTGTTTATCCTTCGGAATAGATATAGCATTTGAGGTACAATGCACTTTCATTTAAACTATGAAGAATATGTGGTCAGTTTGATTTCATATTTTTCTAAACATTAAAACCTCCTTCCAAAGCGGGCAACGAGATTTTGATTCCGGTGACCGACAGCTTCTTACGGGCAACTCATGGGCAACTCATTAACTAAAACACTATCGACAACTTCTAGCAACTCCACTAGGGACAAGCTTTTCTCTCCATTTAAATAAGGAAATATTATCTTCACACATCGGTAATGTGTCCATGTTTCTCTTGGACCAAATTACTCTTCTTCCGTTGACATACTTTACCCATTTCTGTCTTGGGAAAGTATAGCCAAATCTTCAGACTTCAGGACTATCTGTTCAATCACCTTTGAACAGAGGGGGTTTAAGAGGTCATTAAGGACTCTTTAAATCTTCATTTGGGGTCAGACCCCAATAGCCAATAGGTGTGTTGGTGGAGAAGTTCCACCTGGGCATTTTGTGTGGCAAAATGGGTCCCACACTGGGTCCTAAAACGCTTACATCTCCCTTTCGAGTTTGATTTATTATTTGGCAAATTAAATCAAATCGTGTTGTGTTGCGTGCTTTTAAATTTTCTATATTAATTAATTTATTTCTACTTTCAAATTACATTTTTTCTGAAAATTTTAAAATCCCTAAAACTAAGACTCACCCGGTCTACAGATCAACCTCTGTTAATTTTCAATGCTTGCACTAAAGATTACAAGGTTTTGGCCATATAGCTAACCCCAAAGCTTTCTATTTTAAAGCTGCTACGATGGCCTACCCAATGCTGACTTTTTCTTGCAACCTGCCGACAAGCCTTGAAGCTCGCAATGTTGCTCCTACCATTAGATTTTGAGCCAGATTTGAAGACCTCGAGGTTATCCTCGGGAAGGCGGCATTTGTCATCATGAAAGTCACCGCTCTAGAAGTTCAGGAGTCGTCTACTGAGTTCAACCTGAACTGTCTTCATGACTTCCCTTCTTATAAGAAGACCAAGACTACTGTTGCCACTACGACAACTACCAAGCCTATTGTTCCCTCTGCTGCTAAGGGGAAAAAAGTAATGATTATTAAAGATCCGACTGAAGGATTAGATGTCCCACCATTAGTGTTCAAAATCAGATCAAGTTCAAAGACTGTACCACTAACCCGAAATCAAAGGAGAAACTGCAATAGGAGAGTTTCGAGGGCCACTAAAGCCCAGACTCCTGAGGACATACCCGTTAAGGAAGATTCCCACCAGGATGAGTCAGAATTACTGGAAACCTATCCACTTCTATGGGGAAGTAGATTCCATCCTTTAATGGATACCGATGGATATAATAGTATTCAAAAAATCGCCGCTACATTACCATCGCTTCATGGACAAGGTGAGGAGAGGAAGAAGCTTGCTCCTATCACTCAAGTCAGTTTAGTTTTTTAGAGGCTAGCTGCCAAAGAGGGTTGCTCAGTTAATGAATTACTTAAACGAGTGGGATATGCAATTTTCCCTTGTATGAAGAAAGAAATTTTAAGGGACGTCAAATCTGTCAGACGATCTTAGAAGTCAACTGAAAGTCCGCGTGCTCGTATTCCCGTCTGGTTCCTCTTAGGAAGCAGAGTCGACATTGCTATTGTCACCATAGATTCTAACGCTACTAGGACCACAGGCTGTCAACCGATTAAGTCAAGGCTGGGTCCAAGAATCCTACCGATCACCCACTTCAAAGAAATTCATAAAATTCTGAAAGAAAAGATGAAGAAATTGCCCAGTACTGTAGTCAGTCTGCACCATGGGAAGCATGCTTCCCTTCGACATACCAATGTTTGTGCTATGACACTCTGTTCTGAGACATTATCGTCAAAGAAAAAGGTGTGGATACCAAAGGTCACTGTACCGATACAGTCCAGTAAGCCCACAGGACAAGAGCATGGAATGAAGCCATGGTCCAAAGTATCTAACATCATTGCAGCAATTGCTAGTGAGATGGAAGTGTAAGAGGAGGAGGTCCAAGAGGGTCTTCTAGTTCTTAAGATAATCAAAGAATCAATGATTGAAGAAAAATTTAAAAGGCTACAAGTTGAGATTTTTGAGTTGGTTCAAGAGCACGAAGTCTCCATCGATGATGATAATGATGAAGATTTTGACCACAGTGATTACCTCAAAGAAGATTTCATGGATGTCCATGTCATTGAAATCAGAGCCGCTACATCTACGCGTGAGGCTCAACTTCTCGTTGAAGAGAACGTAGTAGATGAGCTGCATATGGCTATCCTCCTAAGGGATGAGCAAGTCAACCAACTGGAGGAAAGAATACAAGAGATGATCGCGACCATGATCGCCATGGCCACAATTTGAGGACAATCTCAACCCCAAAAGTTAGCTTCTCTAGAGGTGAAACAACCAGAAATTATACATATTACAGATGAAAGAAAAGAAGTTTCCTTAACAAACAGAGATGAGCAACCAAAGAAGGATTCTCCATCGAGCCCCATATCGGCAAAATAATTTAAGCAAATGGTTTGTTGACCTCACTTTTGGTTGAGGTCTAGATACTTCTTTAGTAGCCTAGGTCTAGCCATAGGACTTTCCTATTGACTAGTCTTAGAAAACTAGTTTCTTTAGTAGCCTAGGTCTAGCCATAGGACTTTCCTATTGACTAGTCTTAGAAAACTAGAAATGCATCACCACTAGAAACTCAAAAATTCTTCTCTTTACTCAATTTGAAGTTCCACATATTGGTCCTCACCATTAGAAACTCAAAACTCTTCTCTTTACTCAACTTGAAGTTCCACATATTCATCATTAGAAACTCAAAACTCTTCTCTTTACTCAACTTGAAGTTCCACATATTGGTCCTAACCTTTAGCATTTGGTAGGTAAGATCATTATGAAAGAATTCAAGAAGAATCCCCATAGGATTACTTGGCTTTAGGGTCAATCCTGGGTGTTGACTCAGCACTTAGTAGGTAAGATCATTATGAGGGAACTTAAGAAGAGTTCCTATAGGACTACTTGGCCTTAGGATTGACTCTGTACAATCAGTAGGTAAGATCATTATGAAGCAACTCAAGAAGAGTTCCTATAGGACTACTTGGCCTTAGGATTGACCCTAGGTGTTGGTTTGGAGTTAAGGTACACAATACCCTCACAATACCCTGGCTAAGACCAATACATAGAGACCCAAAATAGAGATTTCATTGATCCATGGTTCATTTAGAATGGATATCTATCCAATTCTACTTGAAATGCTCATCTTTTGTGCCCCAGACACCCCAAAATTACCTAACTGCCCTTGGGACCCTTCTTTAACCCAAAATCCCAAAAATTCTAAAATTTTCAAAAAATTCCAATAAATCCCAAATATTCCCAATTTTATTTCTTTCAACTACCACATGACCCAATTTGGCCAATTTGACCATCTTTAATCAAAATCCTCAAATTGGATTTAAGGGTCCAAATTTCCCCAAATTCAACTCAAATGTCCATCAATTTGATCTCAATTAACCAGATACAAAATTTCCCAAATCCATTCCAAATGTCTATCAATTTGATCTTAATTGACCCCAATTCCCATCCTAAACTCAAATTCACTTTTTATATGACTAAAATAAACCAAATCTAGGCTCAATTGGTCTATGATTTGAGCCCAATTTTGATTTGGAGACTTAATCTCACTCAATTGAACCCATAACCTAGTCAATTGGCCTAAATTAATATTGAAAAATCTTTACAACCTTCTTACACATCAAAATCAACCATCAATTGGCCTTGGTGAAGCCTCAAATCCATTTGATTTTGGCCTAAATCCAAAATTCCCAAAATTAGCCCCAATATTGGCTAACACCCCAAATCTCAACAATTGAATGCCTTAGACCTCAAATTGGCATCCAATTTTTGTTGAAAATCTTTTGTGAGGTCATTTGTGACCAAACACAACAATAAAATTGAGTTTAGTCCAAAGCTAGCTCAAGTTTGACCCAAATTAGATCCATATACCTAAATTGGGTCTAAATCCAAATTTCATCAAAATCCATTAAATTCACTACCAAATTGATTTTAAAATGACTTTCATCCTTCATGAAAGTTGTTCATCATGATGTTTTACACCAAACATAACAATCAATTTGGACTTAGCCCATGGCTAGCCCAAGTTTGACCCAAACGTAGCCCAACATGCTTAAAATGTTTCAAAAATAAAAAATCCACCAAATTGATTAACTAATTGACCTCAAAATGACTTTCACCCTTCNATACAAATTGACCATTAAATCAATTTCAAAACAACTTTAATCCTTCATAAAAGTTGTTCAACATGATGTCTTACATCAGATACAACAATCAATTCGGACTTAGCCAAAAGATAGCCCAAGTTTGACCCAAGTTTAGCCCTACATGCTTAATTTAGGTCTAAATCCAAAACCCATCAAAATCCATCCAAATTGACCACCAAATCAACTTCAAAACAACTTTAATCCTTCATAAACCAAAACCGACCCAAATTGACCACCAAATCAACTTCAAAACAACTTTCATCCTTCATGAAAATCGTTCATTATGATGTTCTTCACCTAAATTGACTACCAAATCAACTTCAAAATAACTTTCATCATTCATGAAAGTTGTTCATAATGATGTTTTACACCAAATAAAACAATCAATTTGAGCTTAGCCCATGGCTAGCCCAAGTTTGACCCAAACTTAGCCCAATATGCTT
>JXCR01133041.1:10876-35969 GCA_002079205.1 Phalaenopsis hybrid cultivar
AAATTGATTAACCAATTGACCTCAAAATGACTTTCACCCTTCATGAAAGTTGTTACTTATGGTCTCCTATACCAAATGCCATATTTAATTAGGATAATTGGCATCCCTAACCTAGTCCAAACACAAGATTTGGTCATATGCACCTTTTTGGACTTATGACCAAACCTAAACCAATTTAGCTTGGCATGGTCAAATGAACCTTGCCATGACTCACCTTAGACCCTAGGGTTGAGTCTAAAGCCAGCCATCAACCCATGGTTAGGCTTGATATTTATCCCATAGGTAAAATTTTAAGAAAAAATTTTAAAGAGATAAAGAGGGGGTTAAATCAATGTACTTGCCATACCACATGTCTAAACTCTATGGTGNGTTTGAATTCCTGCCTGAAACCAGGACAAACCTAAATCCCAACCTACACAGCACCAAACTTCAAATAAATTGGCTCTACACCTTCACAACAGTGAAGGAAGCCAAACCCCCATCAATTCCCCTTTTGAAGCTCTACCATAGCTCTCAACCAACACCCAAAATCGGCTGTGGTCGAAATTATACATAAGCTTTACACCAGAGCCAGAAACTTCATCCCTAAGCTCTTTGGGACCCAACGAAGGTGTGAAGAATCTCTGATTAAGGCTAAACCTCTCGGAGTAAAGGTATAACCTCACTCACTCTCCCGAGCCTTCGCGAGCTCTCCATTTATAATGGCTTAATTCCATAGTATGTTTACCATATGGATGTGTTCGTTTCTTCAAGACGAGTAATTTAAAAAAATAATCATCAAAATCCATTAAGAAATGAGAGAGATATTAAGGTTTTTAAATGGGGACGGTGTTTCAGTTAAGGCCATCGGGGGCGATGAACGGATGTCGTCCGTTCTCGCGTGTATTGAATGGATGGCGGAGATCAAGCCGGATGATCCTCTGAAGCGAGACGGCGGGCTGCGTGGCAGCTGATTCAGAAGGCGGCGTTGAATAGAAGCGCGCTGCATGGCTTTCCGACGGATCCGATGATCCAGTCAGCCCGCGGTTTCAATAAATAAATAGGGGTATTTAATAAATTCAGAAAATAGCCCCTAAACTTCAAAAATCCATATCTTTGTATAGAAAATTCATAAAAATAAAATAAAAATACCCACTTGCTCAGTGAATAGAGGAGATTCATGTGGAATTATTTTCACATTAATTTGATGTATAAATTATTATAAACTTCAAAAATCCATATCTTTGCATAGAAAATTTATAAAAATAAAATAAAAATACCCTCCAATAAAAAATCCATATCTTTGTGTAGAAAATTCACAAAAATAAAATAAAAATACCCTCTTGCTCAGTAGTGGAATTATTTTCACATTAATTTGGTGCATAAATTATTTTTAAAAAATGAATTAGGGTTAGGGGTTTTTTAATTCTCCATTCATATTGGATTATCACATTGACCCCAAATTTTTATATGTTGTAGCCTCTGTACACAATTTGAATATTTTTCCAAAGACATAGGAGATCTCTAGATAGAGATCTTAATTTTTTAAGTTTTCATCTATTTTCCATTCAAATAATTATGGAAATTTGTATATGGCTTAGAAAATTCTACAAAAATTCATATAAGTTCTCTATGACTAGCGTAGTCTTAAGAAATAATTTCATGATTTTTAAGAATCAAAACATCACTGTTTTGAGCAAACCTCCAATTCATTTAAAACATTTAATTTAGAGTACATAGAAATCAAAATCACTTGATTTTTGTTCTCCACTGTGGCTTATGAGTCAGAAAATTCACCATAAAAATTTCAAAGGATGTTGAGATCATTTGATATTTTTAATTGATTTTTAAAGATCATCATTAAATTTAACACTTAAATACTTTTAAAAATCAAAACATAACTCCAAAAATTATCAAACTTAGTTTTTTGAGTTCTTTGATATCAGAGGGATTTAATAATTAAAAAAACCAAAATATAACTCCAAAATTATCAAACTTAGTTTTTTGAGTTGATTTCAGGAGGATTTAATAAAAATAAAAATATGTTTAAAATAAAAACTTAATTTTTAGGGTATTTTTAATTATTTTTAAAATTTTAAAAATAAAAAAAAATCATAAAATATTAAACTCATGGTAATGTTCCAAATTATTTCCTAAACATTTAGGAATCATTGGAATATTTTTCCAAGGTCTAAAAGTAAAGATATCTATTTTTAAACCTTAAAATGATTTTNGCACTTAGGATTCATTAGAATTTTTTTCCAAAGTTTAAAAATAAAGATATCTATTTTTAAACCTTAAAATGATTTTTAAGGCTTAAAANTAAGGCCTAAAAATAGAATCTTTACCAAAATAATTCTAACAAATCAAATAAAAATTAGAAAAATACAAAATAAATTTCTCTGGGTTCTCTGACCTCAAGGAAATTTTCCAAAAATATAAAACATATTTTTCAACATATAAAATATTTTATTTTTATTAAANTTCCAACATATAAAATATTTTATTTTTATTAAAATCCCCAAAACTTCAATTAATTTTAATAAATCATAGAAAATTTAATAAATTATGAAATTTTGGCCAAATGACTTTCTGATCTAGGGCTAGCTTACATAAAAATTTCAAGTGATTAGAANCAAAAAATCATGAAATTTTGTCCAAATGACATTCTGGTCTAGGGCTAGCTCACATAAAAATTTCAAGTGATTAGGAGTTGTCTTGATCATCTTTTGGAATTTNAGTTCCCATAATTATCAAAATTTTGGAAATTTCATCAATTTTTGAGTTTATGGACATAACTTTGGAAATTAATGATTTCACACCCCTAATTAAAATGATCTTGATAATGACCACTTAAAGTTTTAAATCTTTTCAAAATTAATACACACACTTAATACATTCACTTAGGTTTTAAGGACTTAGTGGTGAACTTAAGTTGAAATTCACTTGATAAATAGGATTAGAAAAATCAACATAATCAAACTCTTTTAAACACCACAAGTCCAATTAGGACTAAAAATTTGGTTAAGTGTCCTTAATAACACTAATTTGTCTCCTAAAGGGTCTTCTCCCACATAATTTTCAAATTGAAAGGTAAATGACATTTACCTTATTCTTTGAGATAATCAAGACATCAATGTTCACTTAGCATCAGGTTATTCCTAGGATGAATTATTAAGTAACATAATAAAGTTTAAATGAACCCAATGCCTTTTACCAAACATTAAAAAGGTTGCATGGACCTGCTCCCTACTCTTAACCTAGTGAATACCTTAGGGATCTATTAAACTTAATATGTTTTACTTTATAATATTATCCTTAAAATTTAAGGACCCCCGGTGCGTTAATTCTAAAGGGTAGACCCTATCCAAAGAAATTTGATGTCGTACCCTTCCACAAGGGTTTTGTGGCCCCAAACTTTAAGATATTTGATGGTACTAGAAATCCCAGACAACTTGTAGCACACTTTCGAGTCAGTTGTGGCAACACAAGAAATAGCAAAGCTTCACTCTTCCAAAAGTTCTTCAGTAACTTGTCAGGGATTGCCTTCGATAGGTATGTTGAGTTACCTAACGGATCAGTGAAAACGTTTGTTAAGCTGGAATAATTATTTGTGAAGAGATTTGCTAGAGCGCATCACCATGTCTCTATAGGACATGATGGAAAAGCAAAAGCCCAATGAGACTTTGGTGGATTACATTTTGAGGTGGAGAAACCTTAGCATGAAGTGTGAACCTCAGCTATGAGAACACCACGCAATTAAGATATTACTCAAAAGCATTCATGGCCCAGTTGCTTTCATGCTCAAGAGACTCACCATCAAATCCTTTGAGAAGCTACTCAGTAAGGCTAGCAGTCTTCAAGAAGAAATCAAACATATGGATTCACACGAGAAGTCCAAGGCAACCATAATGTTTAAAAAGAAGTCAGGAACAGTAGAGACTGTCGACAAGGGAAAACAACCAATGAAGATATATGCAGAAAATCCTCGCCGATCTTCATCATAGCAAGCTAATAAACAGAATAACCAGTCTAACCAGTGACCGCCTCAAGGAGGATCATCTTGAATAGATAATAAGAGAATATCTCTGGCATAACTACAGAAAATGATGTATTCTTTCAAAGATAAAGCTGTGTCTAAAATGTTCAGAAGTCTGATGAAGAAGCCTGAATTCAGATTACCATAACCAAAGAAGCTCGAAGAAGGTGACAAGAAAGATGAACCAAATTATTGTCTGCACCACCGGTTGCTCGGGCACACTATAGAAGAATGTTTCATCTTTAAGGATTGGCTCGAGAAAAATCTCAAAGAAGGAAATATAATGACTCCAAAAGAATATTTAAGGGAACCTGAAAAAGATTCCATAAATATGAGTTCGGCCGAGCCAATTTCTCCGATTGATCCATATACTGGAGAAGAAGGATAGAGTATGACTTGGGACGATCTCAAGAGGGTCCTAAACAAAATATAAGATTTATCAAAATAATCTTTTGCATATATTGGAAAAGATGAATGAAATAAAGTTTGGAGCAAATCGTCCAAGAAAATATTGAATCAAATCCAGAATGCATCAAAACAAGCCTCCATTCAGAATATTCAGTCTGTCAAGCCCGAGATGAAGATTCTGCCACAAGAGCCATCATCGTCAAAGACAAAGAAAAAGAAGAACACTACCACTATTAAGATTGATAGAACGAGGGATAAGATAGGGGTTGCCTCTACTAGATTGGTTATCTCAGATTTGGGGAAGAAAATCCTCGAACCCCTGACTTAGTATGATTATCTTTTTACCCCACCAGGGTCTTATGAATATAATGATTATGATTTTGGCTACATTTTAACTATTTCTAGTGATAACGTATCTAATTTTAAACAATCTAGCATTGATCTTGATTCCCAAAATGATCCTCAAAGCATACTTGAGTCCGATGAACTCATTGTCAAAATTGAAGAAGACATTGATGATACTGCTTACGACAACACCGGGAGTGAGGAACCAATTCTCGAGCACCACGGTGCGCCGCTTGTCATCAACTTAGATCTTTTTGACAAAGAAGAAACACCAGAAGATTCAATAATGATATCTCAAGAAGAAGAAATTACAAAAGTGAACTTAAAGAGCGGGAAAGTATTACCCCTAAGAATAGCTCTCACAGATAAAGGAAAATAAATAGTAACTCGAGAAGAGCTAACCAGTGGAAGAACTACACAACCAAGTGAAAATTGGAGGACCACATAAAGTGGATTACTATGTGCTAGCTCATCTTAGGAAGCTGCCGGCCCCATTAAGCATCTACAACACCTTGATCATATCAAAGAAGATGAGAGAAGCTTTGGTTACAGCCTTGCTTGACCCAAAGATTCGCTTAACTCAGTTGGCCAGTACATCCTCGGCTGAAGTTTGTTCATTGAAAGAACAACCTGGGGTAACCTTCATAGATGAAGATTTGTTGCTTGGCACCACCGACCACAACCAACCACTCTGCATCTAACATCAGCAGATTTGTGTTGTCCAGTGTTTTAGTAGATCCTGGAGCATCACTCAACTTGATGAGCCTACGGACATTGGCTTATTTGGACATCAAAGCTCAAGAGCTTACAACCAATAAAATGATGGTAAGAGTATTCAACCAAAAGGGAGAAAGAGCCCTAGAATTGATTACATTGCTTATGAAGGTTGGAGAACTAGTAACAACCGCTAAATTCCATATCATCAACGCCAAGACCTCTTTCAACGCTTTACTTAGTTGACCGTGGATTCATGAACACGACACGGTTCCGTCATCTCTACACCAATGCATCAAGTACTATAAAGAAGGACAAGAACATTGCATCAAGGGAGATCTACAACCATTTTCAATTCATGAAGTTGGCATTCATGAAGATGCTGCCTACTACGTGCCTCCGAAGAAAACTATTTTCTCTCGTGAAACTATGACAAACAAAAGTAAAGTTTCAGAAGAAGTCAATGGTAGGGTCATTCAATTTTGCTTCATCGATCTTCCACCACTCTTTTGCAACAAATTGGCGGAGGTTCTTTTAGTTTGCTGACCCGAGGTCGAGGACGGGGACGTGGACGGGAAGAACCAACTTAATCGTTAAACGGACTAGGTCAACCATTAACTTTTGTGATGAGGACAGTTTCAAAGATGAAACAATGATGTCAAAATAGAAGAAACCTCAATACGAGATATCCTTAAAAAGTGCCGAGAAAATTGAAAATGAGACAATGTATGATCAGATAAATCACTACGTGAATGCTATGACCCCGATCCTCCCTCAAAAGGTCAAGAGTATAGAGGTCAAGGAATTCCGTAGTGCTGGTTCAAAACTGATTAAATTTTACCATGCTCCTATTTCTACCAATCTTGAAAATCATGTAAATTTGGATGATGATCTTAATGAATTAATGGAATTACCTTTTGGTTACTTTTCGCCTTATGTACAAGAGTTAGTTCAATAGGGACATTTACCAAAATAAATGCCAAAAGATAAATTACAACGTTTTGAAAAGTTATGGAGTGTTAAAAGTCAAACTCTCAACTCAAAAAAGAGTCTCGAATTTGGTACAGTCGGGTCAGCCGATGATTCATAATTTTGCATGGTTGTTGCTAGTGAATTAGAAGAGGATTGCCTCAATATAGAGGATGACTTTACTGATCAGCTAATCAATAATGCTCTGACAGAATTTAAAGAAGAAATCAAGTCAACTGTTGATGAGTTGAAAGAAATCAACCTCGGGACTGAAGAGCAATCCCGGCCTACTTTTATAAGTTCTCTACTTAACGATGAAGAATCTTTAGAAATAATCAAATTGTTAAAAAAATTCATAGATTTCTTTGCATGGAGTTATAATGAAATGCCAAGGCTATCAGCAGCGGTTACAGTTCAACAACTCAGAGTGGACGAGAATATAACCCTATTAAAACAAGCTTTAAGAAGAATGCACCTTGAAATAGAGCAAAAAATCATCGTCGAGGTAAAGAAATTAATAGATGGTAACTTTATGAAAGAAGAACAATACCCCACATGGTTGGCTAACATTGTTCCAATCAAGAAGAAAAATGGGCAAATTAGTGTTTGTGTAGACTTCAAGGATTTGAACAAGGCATGTCCAACAGACGAGTTTCCACTACCAATACCAAAAATGATGGTGGATATCGCTTCAACACATGAAATTTTCTCCTTCATGGACGGATCATCGGGATATAACCAAATTAAGATGGCTCCCGAGGAGGCAGCACTCACAACCTTTAGAACGTCAATTGGAATTATTTGCTACACAGTGATGCCATTCGACCTAAAGAACGCTAGAGCAACATACCAACGTGCAATGACAAAGATTTTTTATGATCTCATTCACAATCAAGTGGAATACTACGTAGATTATTTGGTCATCAAAAGTGAACAAAGATAAACCATTTGTGCAATTTTGGATCATGTTCGAACGGTTACGACGATATGAACTTAAAATGAATCCCTTAAAGTTCACCTTTGAAGTTACCTTTGGGAAGTTTCTAGGAGTCGTTGTCTATCATCGGGGAATGGAGATCAACCCCGATAAGATTAAAGCTATCTTGGAAATGCCTCCACCTAAAATCTTAAAACTACTACGTTTCTTCCAGGGGAAGTTGGCATATCTAAGACGCTTTATTTCTAATCTCTCAAGTAGGTGTCAGCCATTCTCAAGATTAATTAAAAGGGATGCCAATTTCATTTGGGAAGAGAAATGCCAGTGGGCCTTTGAGAACGTTAAACAATATTTAATGACACCCCCTGTTTTGGCAGCCCCTATTCCAGGGAAACCTTTGATACTTTATACCGCGGACTTAGACGACTCCCTTGGAGCTCTCTTAGCCCAAATCAACAACGAGGGTAAAGAGAACATACTATACTATTTGAGTCATCATCCGATGTCGATAGAGATAAGGTATCCACCTATCAAAAAGCATTGTCTAGCTTGAATTTTCACCGCTGAAAAGATTACATGCTCTCTCATAAAATTACCCTAATTTCAAAAGTTAACTTGTTGTAATATTTGTTGACCCGACCAACACTCTCCAGACATCGAGCAAGATGGTCAATGATCTTATTGCAATTTCATATAATTTTTGTTCCCCTCCATGCTATCAAGGGACAAGTTCTAGCAAACTTTCTCGCTGCACACCCACTACCAGCTTGGTCCCCTCTCAACGATGAGTTACCAGATGAGCAAATACTATAAATAGAATTCTCCAGTGTGTAACGCTAGGAGATATACTTTTATGGTGCTTCATCAGCTAGGAAAGACAAAGGATCAGACATGTTCATACCAGGCAAAGCAGGGATCAGTTTGATCTTTATCACGCCAGATAAGGGTATGTTGAGGTTCTCATACCACTTAACAGAGCCATGTACCAACAACGAAGCAGAATATGAAGCTCTAATCACCAGATTAGAATTGACAATCTCAATGGATATAACAAACATTGTCGTCTATGGTGACTCTTAGCTCGTCATCCAGCAAGTCACTAGACAATACAAAATTTTGAAACCAATATTAGCAAAATATTAGCGATATGCAATGAAGCTGCTCGAACAGATTCCTTATGTGAGTTTTTACCAGATTCTTAGGGGAGATAACGCCCATGCCGACGCTCTAGCAAAACTTGCTAAGTAGCTGGCGTGTTCCCCAGAGGATTCCACTGAAATCACAGTACAAGGAATACAAGCTTTGTCTCAAATCAACCTCGACAATCTACATAAGCTCGAAAAAGAAGAAGCGATAAATACAGTTGTTGATATCAATGAAGATTGGCGCAAGCCATTAATAGAATATTTTCATACTGGAAAGTTGCCAAAGGACAAGTATGAAGCACATCACATTAAGAAAAGGGCTATGTCATACGCCTTAATGGCGATGTCCTCTATAGGAGATCATTCGACCATATGTGGCTGAGGTGCTAACCAAAGCCGAGGCACAAAATATTGTTACAGAAGTACATGTTGGATTATGTGGTGCTCACCAGTCTGACTGTACGGATACAACCAAAAGAATGTCACCAGTGTCAGGTGCATGGGGTTGGTCTTGCACCAACCTTCGAATGTGCTACACCCAACCGTTGCCTCTTAACCATTCGAGTGTTGGGGTACGGACATAACAGGTCCTATAGACCCTCCATCTTCCAAAGGACACATGCTTATACTTGCCGCTACAGATTATTTCTCCAAATGGGTAGAGGTGGTGCCATTATGAGAGGTTACGACATAGCACGTTCTTCAGTTTTTCAAAAGCCAAGTCGTCTAACGTTTCAGAGTACCACGAAGAATAATTTCTAACATTGGGACAGCCTTCAAAAGCACCAAAATCAAAAATTTCATCAAAATACATGAGATAGATTGGAGATACTCTACAATTTATTATCCTAGAGCACTGGTACAGATTTTGAAGAAAACATTGGATGAAAATAAAAGGGATTGGCACAATAAATTCCTAGAAGCTTTGTGGGTTTACCGGATGACGTTCATGACTCCCACTCAGTGTACACCCTACATGCTCGTATACGGGTTTGAGGCCATGCTACCATTAGAAATTCAGATACCATCTCTAAGAGTTGCAGTCGCCAACTAACTCACAACAGAAGAAAGTGTGAAGCTCAGACTTGAAGAACTAGAGATTCATGAAGGAAAACGACTTGAAGCATTACAACATATTAAACTTTACCAGATAAAGATGGTACAAGCTCATGACAAATTGGTTCGCCCAAGGACATTCAAAGTTGGTGACCTCATCCTCGTGCTCAAAAGACCTTTTATTGCACGCCTTAAGGTAGGTGGAAAACTTGAGCCGACTTGGGAGGGACCATTTGTTATTGAAAAGGTCTATACAGGAGGAGCCTACCAGTTAGTAGACTTATGGGGTGAAAGACCCATGCTACCAATCAACTGATGATACCTGAAGACATACTACATAACCTGACATTGCTTGCCGCCACTTAATTTGAAATTTTGAAATTTTAACTGTTTTGGGGTTATCTATGTGGCCAAAATTCTGTGACCAGGTCCAAAATTTTTGTGACAAAATTAAGCTCAATATAATGAAAAATTTTGAATAGAATTACACTTCAAATTCTCTCCTTTCTACCTTTGAACTTAATATCCTACTAAATTAAACAAAATGTACACATAAATAAAATATTGTCTCACAAAAATAAATTAAAATTTCCTTTAATAAATACTTTGTTTTGTTCTTGCTCACGCTAAGTTTCAGGCCACTGACATTTTTCCTATCGTCTACAGAGAAATGTCAAGCCATAAGTTGATCTTTGCCCTTAAAGATGGCCGGAATCTCGCACTAAATGAAGAAATGGCACCACAGGGCGGCACTATAGATTTTTACATGGAATTTAACCAAGTCGGCATGGATTACGAGGAGCCTTTACTGAATGTCGTCAGTCGATGAGAAAAGGAAGGGTTAGCCTCATTGCTAAGGTTGACCACCAAATACAGTGTGTCACTGAAAGGAAAGAACATGATGGTACAACATGACCCAATAAATGGGCCCAGTCGTCTACCGTCCATGATAGCTACGCCAACTCGGGGCCTGGTCGCTGCTGATAATGAAAGATTGTCAGACGCTCCGCTACGAAGAACATGACACAGAAATGCTAGCCGCCAAAAGCAGAGGGCTTTCTTACGAGAGGAGAAAAGATGCCAAAAAGAGGCAGAAAAATTACTCACCCCTATTCCTGAGAGGAACATTTATGATCGAGGCATGAGTGAAACTTCTTCAAGCTTGTCTGCCACAGATGATGAATCCATGTTTGTTACAAAGCCAGAAATACCACTAGCTTTAGATGTTCTATGCACAGGTTGCCCTACTTGCAACACTGAAATACCTGCATGATCATTGGCTATGGGGGCATTCGTGGAATGCCCGGACTGCAATGTCTTACACTCACAGCACCACAGTACCTTAAAGGAGTACGACTCTACAGATGATGGATCTCAGACTACTGATTACCTGATAGAGGTAGAGCCATATGTCCCAATGGATGCAGAGCCATATGTTCCAAGGGGTACAGAACTATACGTCCCATCAGACACAGAGTCATACATTCCGTTAAAGCTAGAGTCAGCACCAGCTTGGGTTCCCACCGCCTTGAAACAAGGGAGTTTCCTCGACAGCCACCAATCATAAGCACGGTAGAATATTACAAAATAAGCAAAGTTAACAAAAGAAATTTTGAATTATACGAAGTGGTGCAAGGGAGGTTCATCAACATACTAGAAGGATTGGAATTATACACCAAGGTCTTCTCAGAGAGTGATGAACAAAATATTCTTTACTGCATTTTTACCTAAGGGACAGAGGTCAAGCAGGCCTTCCTATGGAAAGAACCTATTCTGAGCCAAGAAAATGAATGTGAGGGAAGGGAAGGATCACTATCTAGTTTGGTTGTTGCTACAACATTCCCAACGACAGACAAGAGAATCTACCTAGGATTCTCAGACATGATCAGGTGGATACACTACCACCAATGATAAAGTGGATGATTAAAAGAATGGTCAGGTGGAGTATATTGCCCACTACCTGCATTTCTAACAGTTGCATTATCAACATCTACGACGAGGGTGATTGCATTCCTCCACATATAGACCACCATGACTTCGTGAGACCTTTCTGCACAGTTTCATTCATGAGTAAAAGCAACATCTTATTTGGGAAAGAAATTGACAACATTGGCCCTAGTGAATTCAAAGGAGCTGTTGAAATTCCATTATCTGTTGGTTCGGTACTAGTCCTTAAAGGGAATGGAGCGGACGTCGCCAAGCCTTGTATTCCAGGAGTACAACACCCTAAAGTGCCTGTGACCTTCCAACGGATGGACGACAGCAAAATACCTTATAGATTTCAGCCAGATCAAGAACTGGAGGAGCTGCTACCATACGAGCTATGAGAGGATTGTACCTCTAAGTACATGCAAAGGGAACTCTATCCTGAAGCAAGGCTTAGAAGGTCTTCTTGATCAGGAGCTTGTCACAAAAGGAATAGGTAGTCAAAGGATTATTTTTCACTTTACTACATTACAACAAATATAATATATATCAGAGATACTCAACATATGATATGTACTTGGCATGAGATATTTTGGATGTACTTTGATGTAGTTAGCATATTGTACTTTTTGAGGTGTTTTCCTACACTTGATCTGTAACATTTATTGGAGCAGATTAATGAAGTTTCTTTCAGAAATTTGTTTGTTTGTTCAATTACCTCAACGGTACGATGGATAAAAGCCACAAACCATATGTTGGTTCAAAATTACAATGAACAAAGAACGAAACAACAAACTTTGACAATAATAAAATTAAAATAAAATAAAATAACCAACAAACAAACAACAAAACAAATCTCTTTTGAAAATCAACCAACTAAAATTAATTTTTTGAAAACATATTTTTAAAATTAAAATTTTGAAATAAAAACAACAAGAAAAGAAAATAAATTTGTTGAGTTGATCCTATCGATTTCGAGGTCTCTTACTCTTTACTCGTGCAGCACAACTATCTTTTTCTACACTAATTTTCTTAACATCCTCGTGGAATTTCACATTCTGCACACAAAACCTCACAAAATTTCACAAATCTTCTTCAACAATGTCAGCCTTTTCACAAGACACATATCTTTAGATTCAACATCACCAATTCTCATTTTCAAATCAGTCCTAAACTTCTTATTCACTCCTTTTGAGGTCGGTCATCATTTTCCTACACTCTCTTTTGAGATTGATCTTTAACTTTCAATTCTCATTTTTGAATCAGTTCCTAACTCCTTATTCACTCTTTTGAGGTCGATCCTCACCTTCCGACACTCTTTTTTGAGATTGATCATTAACTTTAAATTCTCGTTTTTGAATCAGTCCTTAACTTCTGATTCACCCATTTTTGAATTAGTCCTTAACTTCTGATTCACTCCTTTTCGAGGTCGGTCCTCACCTTTCAACACTTTCTTTTGAGATTGATCATTAACTTTCAATTTTAATTTTGAATCAGTCCTTAAGTTCTGATTCACTCCTTTGAGATCGGTCCTTACTTTTCGACACTCTCTTTTGAGATTGATCATTAACTTTCAATTCTCTTTTTTTAATCAGTCCTTAAATTTTGATTCACTCCTTTTCGAGGTTGATCCTCACCTTCTGACTCTCTTCCTGAGATTGATCATCAACTTTCAATTCTCATTTCATAATTAGTCTTTAACTTCTAATTCACTCTTTTCAAGGTCAGTCCTTAACTTCTGACCCTCTCTTGAGATTGATCCTTAAGTTTCAATTCTCATTTTAGAATCAGTCCTTAACTTCTAATTCCTCTCTTCTTTTGAGGTCGGTCCCTAACTTCTGACCCTCTTTTGAAATTAACACTTAAACTTCAATTCCCACTTCGGTGTTAGCACTTACATACTGATTCCCATCCTCTATGGACACTTAAAATCTGATAACTCAAAACCAACCCTTCAATCCCTAGCGAGAGTTCCTACCTCTTAACTTCAATCAAATATTCATCTGCTAATCCCTTAGCAAAAACGAATAAAAAAAAATTCTACACCTCCTTCCAGGTCTATTGACTTAGGATTTTGAATTGGTTTTATTGACCTCGTCGGTCAACACCAATACGCGCGGTGTGCTTGCCTAGCACACCACGCCTATTGAGGGTCCATTTGTTGACCTCAATTTTGGTTGAGGTCTAGTTCTTCCTCTTTAGTAGCCTAGGGTCTAGCCATGACTTTCCTGTTGACTATTCCTAAAAAACTAGAAAAGGGACCCTAACCATTAGAAATTTTAAACACCTCTTTACTCAACTTGAAGCTCTACATATTGGTCCTAACCTCTAGCACTTAGTAGGTGGAGTCATTATGAGGGAGCTCAAGGAGAGTTTCCATAGGACTGTTTGACCTTAGAGTTAACCATGGGTGTTGTTCTAGATCTAAGGCACTCACTATAATTACTACACTCACAATCACTCAATACCCTAAACACAAAATTTTCTTGACTTTGATCCCTTAATCCTTTGGGAAACTCATGTAGATGGTCCTCTAAACCCACTGGCCTTAGGCTAGGGTTTAGCTAAGACCAGTACATAGAGGACCCAAATGGGGTTTCCATTGGTCCATGGCTTACTTATGGTGGTTGGCTCCCCAATTCAACCAAAGATACCCAACTTGGCCTTTGGCCCCTAAACTCCCCCAAATTACCTAAATACCCTTGAAACCCTAAGTTTGGCCAAAATTTCCCAATTTACCCAATTTTGTTCAAAAGTCATTTCAAACCTTTTGAAAATATCCAAATTACCCAAAATCACCAAAAATTGCCAAAGTACCAAAATAACCCTCCTTATCCCAAAATTTCAAAAAATTCCCAAAATTCCTAAAAATTCCCAAAACCTTCCAAATATTCCTAATTTCATTTTTCTCAACTACTACATGACCCAATTTGGCCAATTTGACCATCTTTGTCCAAATCCCCCAAATTACCCTTAAAAGGCCTAATCTCCCCAAATCGACCTCAAATGTCCATCAAATTGGTCCAAATTTCCCCCAATTTCAATCCTAAACTTAAATTAAACTTTCATGTGACCAATTTAAACAAAATCCAAGCTAAATTGGCCCATTATTTCAGCCCAAGTTTGGTTTAGGTCAAAGCCTTATATTTGGCCACATGACCTAATCTCACCCAATTAAACTCATAGCCCACTCAATTTACCACAATTTATGTTGAAAATTTTTCATAACATTCCTATACATCAAAATTGACCTTCAATTGGCCTTAGTGAATCCTCAATTTTATTTAATTTTAACCTAAGTCAAAAGCCCCAAAATTTGCCCCAAATTGGCTATGCCTCCAAATTTGCCCAAATTGATTGCCTTAGCCCCAAAATTTCCACTCCATTTCTTAATGAAAAATCTTCATTTCATTTTCCTTGATCATTTGGACCATTCAATTGATCCAAATTCTAAGCCTAGCTCAACCTAAACCCAAACCTAGCCCAACATGTCCAAAATGACCAAAAATCCAAAATCCTTCAAATTTACCTTCCAATTGAACTCAAAATTTTTTCAATCCTTCACCAAAAATGTTCATTACAATCATATATATCAAATGAATTAATCAATTGGACCAATGAACTGGAATAGCTTAGCCCAAACCCAATTTTTGGTCACTTGCACCTACATGGGCCCCTTCGCCAAAATTGAATTGGCGAACCAAAGACCACCACAGCAAAATTTCGAACCTTATTGACCAGGCTAAACCCCATGGAACCACCCAAGTCAAGCCATGGACCAAAGGATCCCTAAATAAATAGATTTGATTCCATATTTGCTTAAGCCAAGGATATATTTGCCAAAACTAAACTACAACCCATTTAATTGTTGTGACATATTCCTGTGGCTCACATGACCTCCTAGCCACCTCCCCTAGCTTGACCAGCCAGCCTAGTGGCCGGAAAATGTCCAAACCAAGAGCCACCCCCATGGAATCAAACCAAATTTAAACCTCAATGCCACCTCATCCAAATTAAATCTTAGAGCCTCTCTACCCTCCACCTAAGCAAACATTTTCAACCCCCCCCCCCCCAATTGGCCATGGAAGCCACCCAAAAGCCCATTTTATAAAAATCTCACTTCCACGACCATGGAGGTAGTGCTAAAAATTTCTTAGAGAGAGCCCTCTGAAATTGCTCCCAAAGCCTCTTTGAGACCTCCACAGTGCAACCTAACCACCACATTTCCCTAAATCCCCTTGCCGAAGTTTAATTTTTGAGCTCAAAACCTTGTTGAAGACAGGACAGAGCTCTCCACACTTCTACACTTCACCAAAATCAAATTAAACTCACCCACACCATCACAACATTGAAAGAAGGAGAAGCCCCATCAAATTCACCTTTCATAGAGCCCCTAGCATAACTCTTGACCAACACCTAAAATCGAGTTTGGTCGAATTTATACCTAGGCCTTTCACCACAGCAGGAGGCTTAATCCATAGCCTCCTCGCACCTCCACGAACGTACCAAGCACCTCTGATTGAAGCTTCTCTTCTTAGAGCAAAGGTATTGAACTCCCCCTCTTCCCAAGCCTATTTTGATTCTCCATTTGATTAGAGCTAATTTAATTGTATGATTACCGTATGGATGTGTTTGTCTCACTTAGATGAGCATTTAGAACTAAACTGCACTTAATTTGGTTAAGAAATGAGTGAGATCTTAAGCTTTGAAAATGGATGGTTCTCAGGCTAATTTCATCATGACTTGAAACTTTGGCATGTTGTTGTCTCGATCTTAGGGAACATCCTCTGATATTTCCAAAGTCAAAGGATATCTCTAGACAGAGATCCATAATTTCAAAGTTTATTTCTATTATTTTCATAAATTAATCGTAATAATTAGTATGTTGCTTAGAAAATTCCAAGAAAATTTTAGAAGGTTTGTCATGACCAGAGAACCCTTTGAAAATATTTCATGGGTTAAGTCATTGAGGATGCACTTCATTTCCACCAACCCTAAAACAAAAAAAAAATTGAATTTTGGGAAATATAAACATCTAAAAGACCTAATTTTTTATCTCAACTATGACTTAAAGTTCAGAGAACTCCCCATCAAAATTTCAAAACATTTGGAGCTCATTTGATAACTCAAATTGATTTTCTATGTTGAATAACATTTTTGGTATTAAAATGATTTTTAACAATTAAAATAAAACTTAAAAAATTATAAAAATTTGTTTTGGGAGTTCACTGTGATCAGAGGGATTTTTTAAAAATAAATTTGAAATTAAAATAAAAATTCCATTTTCAAGCCCATTTTTAATATTTAAATAATTAAAAAATGATAAAAATCACAAAAAAATAAAATTCATGAAAATGTTCTAAATTATTTCCTAAGTACTTGTGAACAATTGTAATATTTTTCCTAATTTTCTAAGTGAAGATATTGAATTTTAAAGCTTAAGATAATTTTTACAGGCTAAAAATGGATTTTCACTAAATAAATTCTAATAATTCAAAGAAAAATTAAAAAAAAATGAAATTTGTTTCATTGGTTTCCTTGACCTAAAAAAATATTTAATAAAAATACTAAACTAAATTTTCCACATTCAAAATGTTTTCTAATTAATAAATACTATAGAAATAAAAATAATTCTTAAAATTCACATATAACTCAAAAGATAATGTAATCTTGTCTCAAAGCTTCTCTAGACTAAGTCTACCTCCAGTAAAAATTTCAAGGGATTAGACTTTGCCTTGGTCAAGTTATGGAATTTTCTTTGAAAAATCCTATTTTTACATTAAAATAAATATGTAAATTAAATTTTGGATTGAATTTGACAAATTATGAAGTAATAGAGCCTTAGGGGCAAAAGTATAACTTTGGAAATTTAGCCTTAATTAACATTTAGGCTTAATTCAAGGAGGGAAAAGGGTAACCTCTGATTTTAACTAAATTATTTGGATAACTGAAACACAAGGGAATTATTTGGTAGAAACCAACCTCACTCTTTCCATAATTAAGGGATAAATATGCAATTCCTTAAATTATTAAAATTTGGAAGTCTATTAAATTAAATGATCTTAGACTTAGGGGTATGACTTTGGAAGTTGGTAACTCACTAATTTAATACCCCTACTTGATGTTCAAATGACATTTAAGTGTTTTGAAAATGAATAATTGTTATCACTAAAAAATTCAACCTCTTTCAAAATATAACTAAGACATCTATCAAAAGTCTAAAGGGCTTAGTGGTGACTTAAGCTAAAATCAAATTTGATTAAACAAGAATTAGAAGAATGAATATAAAGTAAACACCTTTGAAAACCCTAAGCCCAAGTTAGAACTCAAATTGGCTAAGTGTTTCAATAACGCTAACTTGCCCCCTTTAAGGGTCTTCACCCACATAATTCTCAAATTAAATTATAAGTGATAATTACCCTACTCGTAGGGATAATTGAAACATCAATGTTCATTGAGCATTAAAGGTATTTACATGATTTGTTATTAAGCAACATAATAAGTTTAAAAAGAGCTCGAGACTTTTCACCAGGCAGTGAGAGGGAGCATGGAACTTGCTTCTTTCTCCAGATCTATTGGATACATTGCAAATTAATTAGGACCCACCAAGATATGACCTCGGGTTGGGTAGATCAGTAAGACCTTATTTTTTTGCTTCATATAAAATGCTCTCACATGCATTTTAAGTTTCAGGTGGTGGAACGAGAAGACTCGCCATGTATGCTTTTGTTGTTTACAACATTGTCTTTTCTTAAGCTTTCTATATTGTGCTTACTTACCTGCATGTATGAATAAAATACAAACTTGCATGCTAAACAACAATGTCACCCTGCATGAATACTGAAATGGTCAGGATAGCCACAAAACTAAAAAAAAATCAAAACTAAAATCAATCAAGATAAAAATCACCTCCACAACATTCAAAATATAAGACAACTCAAAATTTAATCACAAACATCACACAAAACAACAACTACAACTAAATTAAGATGTCTCTATCAGATGATCGGGAATCCCTCGGAGGAGGTAATCTACGATTGCTAACGAGGCTTCCCACGGTCTAAAAGAAATTATGGGATTCGTTAAGTTGATTCTAGTAAATTCATTTAAACTAAGTGAATCCAATAAAAAATAGTGGTGACAAAATGAGGGAACCATGGGATCCTAACCGTTGTCACTCTAACCAACTTTAACATCCCTCGTAACATTTAAAGAACTTCAACCATAGGGCCTTCTGATTTGACATCATAACTTGATACACTAGAAAACTTAAACTTGTCACGGCAAGGAGCTTGGAGCTAGCATGATGGGCAGCACGACCATCTTCAACAGCAAAACATGACTTCCCCAACTAAACCAATTCCTTCCTTAGAATTAAACAACCAAGCCATAGGACTACGAGGTTGTTTTCTTATGCAACATAAATCCTCAACTTATCTTTAGGCCTTTGAACAATCATGTCGTGCAATCTAAGCCCTACCTTGCCTTAAGATTCTGAGGTTGTCGTCCTTCACGACCTAAATCCTTACACCTTTCAGGCTATTTTGGTGATCATTTCACATAAATGTAAGCCCTAACAAATAAAATCTGCAGGATGAAAAACTTAAATAACTTCTCCTCAAAACCAAAGCCAAATCATAGGATAGACTGGGAAGTCATCGAGGTTTTCCTCTGGATCTAAGACATCCCCGAGATCTTCCTCCTTTGGACTATAATAAATGTTCCAAATTTGAACTATTCTCTTTTCACACCGCTTTGTTCGATCTCGTTGAAAAGTCCTATCCATTTGAAATCCTTGAAGATAATTGTTCCTAATTTTTATCGAAAGTTTTCTTAAATGCCTTCGATCATTTAGGATGTAATTAACTATAGGGGCTTTCGCTTATAGAAAGCTCGTCTGAACCCAGCTTAATATAAACCCTATTTAATTCTTCATATTAAATAGGGAAAATTTTCAGCAAATAAAACGGTTTCGCAGACCAAAAGGACGTCACATATTTCTTAATTTATTTGATCTAGTCTCATCCTCATATCTTGTGTTTATCCTTTGGGATAGATACAGGGTTTGAGGTACAATGCTCTTTCATTTAAACTATGAAGAATATGGGGCAAGTTTGATTTCATATTTTTCTAAACATTAAACCATCCTTCCAAAGAGGGCAACAGGATTTTGATTCCGGTGATCGACAGCTTCTTACGGGCAACTCATCAACAAAAATATTGCCGACATGGGCGTTTAGAACAAGTGACTCTTTTAAAATTCATGCAAAATTTGTCCCGAGCCACCTTAATCTACAAAAAGTCATCTCTGGTGCTTCAGACACTGGTTTTGGTGCTTCAGGCACCAACTTGCTTAAGACCACACTGTTCTGGGTTTTGGTGCTTCAAGTGCCAAATTTGGCACTTTTGGCACCAACTCTGTCAAATGGCGCTTCAGGTGCCAGAATCCCAAAATTCGCTATTTTGGATCCAAATTTCATCCTTTTTGCTACTTTTGTTCCAAATGCCTAAAATTGATATACCTGCAAATAAAACATGAAAATATGTTTCTTTAAAGTACAATATCCCCATAAATAAGCATAAAATGTATACTTAAAATAACATGTTATTTTGGTATATTAAAATCCCCCAAACTTAAATGTTATTTGTCCTCAAGTGACACTTTTACTACATAAAAGCATTTGACTTAGGATAGATATTAACTTATAACTTTTATACTTTAATTCAATAAATAAAATAGTAAATTTTAAGAAAAAACCTTTAATAACTTAGATTTAGATTGGTCAAACTTAGGGTTTGGGGGTGTTTTGGTAAATTGGGTAGATTTAGGGGCAAAAGGCTAAGTTAGGTATTTTGAATAAATTGAGGTGCTAACCACCCTATTTGAGCCATGTACCAATGGAATCTCTATTTGGGTCCTCTTTGTACTAGTCTTATCAAACCCCTACCCTAAAGCTAGTGGGTCTAAGAAACCATGTACATTACTCTCCCAAAAGATCAAGGGATCAAAGTTAAACATGTTTGGGATTAGGGTGGTGAGTGGGGTGTAATGTGCAAGTGTGAGAGTGATAGCAACCATAACCACACCACCTGACCCTAAGGTCAAGCAATCCTATGGAAACTATCCTTGAGCTCCCATATAGTGGTCCTACCTATTAAGTGATAGAGGTTAGGACCGGTGTATCAAACATCAAGTTGAGCAAAGAAGAGTTTAGAATTTCTAATGGTGAGGGTTCCTTCTCTAATTTTCTAGGAGTAGCAAACAGGAAAGTCTTATGGCTAGAACCTAGGATACGAAATAGAAAAAACTAGAGCTCAACCAAAAGTGAGGTCAACAAATGGACCCCCAATAACTTGGGTGTGTCGGGCAAGCACACTGCACGTTTTGGCATTGACTGATGAGATCAACAAAACCAACATAGACTTCTAAGTCAATATAGTTAGAACAAAGAGTAGAATTGAGTGATAGTTATTTTTTTTAGGGAATTGGAAAGTGAACATTAAATAAAAATTGAGGAACCAAAATTCTAGCGGAGATTAGAAGGCAAGGGATCCCGAAAATGACCACAACAATCATGATAAAAATTCAATTTCAATTTGATTGTTAGAAAAATTTGATTTTGATCGCAATGTCTTAGGAGGATGGGAATAAAAAATTTGGTACTGACCTCGAGATATAAATTTAAACTTAGGTATCAAATCCAGAAAGCAGAATCGGATACCTTACTCCATTTAAGGTGGCCTCATATTAATCTTGAAAGATGAGAATAGGATGTCATACTCCATTTAAGGTGGCTTTAAACCTATCTCGAAGAATTGGGTAGAGAATTAGATGTTTTACTCCATTTAAGGAGGTCTTAAACTGATTTTAAAAGATGAGAATAGGATGTCTTACTCTATTTAAGGTGGTCTTATACCTATCTCAAAGATTTATGTCACATTAGGGAGGAAAGCTCTGGGACTCAAATCTAACCAAAATGTTGACAAGAAGGATATCTGCTACATCGGGGAGCAAAGTGCTGGGACTCACATCTAACTAAAGGGGTAGTGGAAAAATATATGTCACGCTAGGTAGGAAAGCTTTCGGACTCATATCCTACCCAAAGGGTGACAAGGAAAATATTTGCTACGTTGGGGAGGAAAGTGCTAAGTCTCATATCCAACCAAAGAGGTAGTTGGAAAATATATTTGCCACGCTAGGAAGGAAAGCTTTGGGACTCATATCCAACCTAAATGGTGACAAGAACAATATTTACTACATTGGGGAGGAAAGCGCTGGGACTTATATCCAACTGAAGAGTTAAAGGGAAAATATATATGTCACGCCAGGAATGAAAGCTCTGGGACTCATATCAAACCCAAATGATGATGAGGAAAATATCTGCTACGTTGGAGAGGAAAGTGTTGGGACTCATATGTAGCCCAAGTGGTGGTGGGAAAATATATCTCTCACACTAGGAAGGAAAGCTCTGGGACTCATATCCAACTCAAATGGTGATGAGGAAAATACTACTAGTTGGGGAGGAAAGCGCTAGGACTCACATCCAACCCAAGAAATAGCAAAAAAAAAATATATCGGATCTTAGTACTGACCCCGAGAACAACTTAAAAATATGTAGAGAATTTGTGGTACTGAGCTCATAAATATGTGTCATGTGAAGAATGATAATGATGATAAAAATTTGTAATATTTTGTGCATAGTGTGAAACTCCATGGGGATGTGAGGAAATTGGTGCAGATAAGGATAGTCATGCTGCACAAACAAAGAGTGAAAAACATCGAACCTGAGAGAAACAAACTTAACAAAACTTATCATTTTCTTTTCTTGTTGTCTTTATTAAATTTAATTATCAAATTCCTTTTTCAAATCCTTTTTTGTTGGTTGATTTAAAAAAAAGTATAAATTTTAATATCAAACGTTTATTATATTGTTCTTCATTCATTATAATCCAAAACCAACGTAGGGTTTCACGACTCTTTATCAATCGTACAAAAGGGAAATTTTACAAACATGTTAAACTCTGAAAGAATTTTCATTAATCTGCTTCAAACAGGTGTTACATAATGAATACATGATGAAAGCATCAAAAGGGACAACATGCTGAGTACATCTTGAGACATCACATGATGAATACATATCTGACACATCATATGCTGAATACATATCTGACACATCATATGTTGAATACATATCTGACACATCATACGCTCAATACATATCATATATGCTACTCTGACGTAGTACAAAAGGTGGCAAAACTGTTTATATGTCCTCTATGGGATGAGCTCCTGATTAAGCTGACCTACTAAGCCACACTCCAAGACAAGAATTCCTCTTACGTGTACTTAGAGGTGCAACAATCTCATAGCTCGTATGGGCACACAGCTCCTCTAACTCTGGATCTAGTCGAAACTCATATGGCATCTTGTTATTTTCCATCCTTCGGAAAGTTACAAACACTCTACGGTGTCGTACCCCTAGAATGCAATGCTTAGCTAAGTGTGCTCCATTTCCCTTAAAAATTAATATTGAACCCATTGGTAGTTGAATCTCAACAGATCCTCTGAACTTCCCAAGGCCGATAACATTAATTTCTTTTCCGAATAGAATATTGCTTTTGCTCATGAAGGACACCTTGCAAAAGGGCCTTACAAAATCATGGTGATCTATGTGTGAAGGGATATAATCTCCTTCATCGTAGATGTTGATTATACAACTTTTGGGAATGTGATGCACCAACAATATATGAATTTTTAGACCTATATTATATACTCAATGTTGGTGATATTGTGATTTAAAGGAAGGTATTTCTCATATTTTATTGCAGGTTGAAAGTTTTTTAGCACTTAGAGCAAAAAGAAAGCAAAAAAGATGGAATTTGGAGTCAAAAGAGTATTTTGGAGAGAAATACTCAACACCAATGATGCCAGCATGAAGGAAAGAGTCCAAAATAGTGGGGGTGCTAACGATGCAAGACTGGGCGCTGATGGTACCATTTTACAGAGAGCTCTAAACTAATTTCAGGCCACTAATGACGACGACACCAATGTCGGTGCTGGGAAAATTTTTAGAAGATTCGATGAATCTGGATGCTTTTTGAAGATTTAGTTGGCACAACTCTTGGAAAATTGACATTATGCTCTATTTAGAGCAAAAATTGATCAACAAGTCCCTTAGTGTCTCATCATTTTCTGTGTTGAGTCTTGAGTTAATTCTTTGAGTTTAGTGGTGAGTCAAACTATGACTTCTCCTCTAAGAGTTATTGAAGAGAGGGAGAAGTGAGAGATTTCTTCTTCCTTACATCTTCCATGAGAAAATCAAGAGTTCTGTAAAGAGAGAAAGAGACTCAAGAGGAGCTTTATGGGATTTGCTTTGAGGAAGAGTTACATATATGAGGTATTTATTTATTATTGTTTCATAAACTTTCTTTTATTTATGATATTCATGTTTTGTTGTATCTTACTCATGAGTTCTGAGTAGTCTTCTTTGTCTTTCTCCCTACTCTGAGATATGGTGAAATGAAGAGATAAATTGGATGTGCCATTTTAAAATATTAAAATAATTTGTGATGATTTTTTTTTCACTCCATTCTTAATTTACTTTTTGATCTGGCCAATTGAAATGTTAAAATCTGTTGTAAAACATATGATCTAGGAAATGGAGTGTGAGTTCTACAACAAAGTGAGAATCACATTTGATTCCATGAAGGAGTGTTTCATTCATGGAATTGAGTGCAAATAAATAGGGAATTATATGTTACTAGTGAGGAATTAGAGATTTTAGGGTGACAGACTAAAATCCCCAATTTTGTCTTAGTATTTAAGAACTAAAGTGAGAGTAGGCCTTCCGGGGAAGGGAAGTGGGAGCTTTACAGTGAGAGTAAATATCCTCCCAGCCTAACCACGGATTTAGGAATTAAACCTAAGATTAGCCAATGATTCTCTATAACACTTGACCGGGGTTAGAGAATTAAAATTGCTCTTATTTGACACAATACAACTTCAAACCATTTACCTCACTAATTTAACCAAAAACTCATTATAGTGGGAAAGATAATTTCTAATATTTTATAACTTCGTCACAAAAATATAAAGATAGTTTAGTAGTAATTGCTTAGCTTTGCATTGTATTTTCACTAGTAGTTGTTAATTTAGTTATGATAGCATCCTAAACATTTGAAATTTGTATAGTATATTTTCTTTACCATTGTGAATTTCTTGATTTCAATTTCCATTACAAGTTCACACCTTCCTCGTGGGATCGATATTTGGGGCTTAATCACAAAGTCTTGTATTATTTGATAACGATATGTATACTTGCGTAGAATCCCAAAAGTAATTGCTTCAATTTCTTATTCGTCACTAACAAACCAAGTTTTGACACCATTGCAAAGTGGAGTTAGCTTGATTAATTTTGCACTTCTACAATTTCGGGATCAAATTTTTGGTGTAGTTTTCAAGGAAGGTAACGTTAAATTAAAGAAATTTGGTAAATTAGTAAATTTAGCGATAAAGTAAATTATATATATATATATATATATATATATATATATATATATATATATATATATATA